>JABCJY010001264.1:0-17170 GCA_013184415.1 Fusarium concolor
GTCTTTTTAAGTACTTAGGTAAGGAGGCTATAGAATTATCTATCTTTAATAAGAAAAAAAAGAGCAAAGTCTTAGTAAAGTTACTAAAATTATACTTTAAGTATACTCCTTACTTATTATATAGCTAGTACTAGGTTAATAATACTACACTCTTGGGTAGGCTGTTCCTGCAATTCCAACTGAGATTCATCCTCCTTGGAAACCTTTCTCTTTTTCGGCTGAGGCCTAGATGTCTCCATCTCGTTATCCTTTCTTGATCTCTTCCTGATCTGCTCAGCAGCAGTTACCGCCATTTCTGTAGCCTTCGCACTCGGTTTTCGCGTACGTTTTGTTTCCTAGAGGGGTTGTGGCGTCGTGGATAATGGAGAGGAGGGTCTGGAGGAAGGATTAGGAAGCTTGTCGACTTCCTGTACTAATTCGGTTCGATCTGCTCGAGTGGCAGCATGCTCTGCGACCTCGCAGCCGGTCATGGATCGCCTTTTTGTGGAACCATGGGACTTGAACTCCTTCAGGCTTGACCGATTCGAGGCTTCAGGCAATCTCGGAGGTAGTAGAGTTCTTGACTCTTCCTGTTTCCGGAAACCTGCCATTAGACGGTCATTCTGTACGCGAAATAGTCTCAAAAATTCCTCTGCCTGTTGTCCAGTGAAGCTTCCCTGTACTCTGACCACCTCTAGTGCTGATCGAAGAATCATATTTCTGCCACCGTCTTGATAACGGTCCCCTAGGTTTTCGGCATCTTCAGGGATTGTCTGCTCTCCATAAGACATGGTCTAGTTTCGGACTACCGGAGGACCGTCGAGCAACCAGCGTGGATGAAGGAGAGTGAGTGGAATAGCCCAAGACCTAACTACAGCCTCGAATAGCCAGTGTCGACATGGTAGGCTGTATCTGAGTGGAAGTTTACAGGCGAAAGGACATCCGGGCTTGTTGAGGGCACTTAAAGCCTCACGCTCTTTCTCCAATTCACGGTTTTGCCGCCATCTCAAAGCTTTTGCTGCCTCCCACTCCGTAGCGACCATACTCAGGACGTAGTGCGGAACTCTCCTGATCAAATGTTGAAAAGCAGCGCGATCCAACAGCCTGGGGACATCTGCCCTGCTCCGATCCTCCTCGCCAGTGATTTTCTTGGTCAACTTCTTCAAGCTCTCGGCTAGTTTTTGACAGGATATTTGCAGAGGAAGCTGCCTGTTGAGGGACTCTTTGACCACGACATGGTAACTCTCGTTTCGTTGCGTACTGTTGCATCCAACGTTCGGGTATTGCCGTGTATACGCTCGGATAAATTGGCGCTCTTTCGGTTCCCAATTGTTCTTGAGATAGAGGCGTTCTGGCTCCCGGAATTCTGCAAGCAGCTTTCCCATCGTTCGTCGAGTTGCATTTCATCAAAAGATTGTATGTAATCCCAAATGAACCTAGAAAGTTCTTCCCTTCGTTCCTTCGTATAGTTAGTTGCCCGAGTCCAACAATCGCTTCTTGAAGTTCTGTGCGACATGCCATTCACAGAGCTGCAAGATCTGCCCGTCCTGACACCCCTGATCAGTCCTCCCTTGGGATACTGCCATTGCGGCAGTAAGCCCTTTGCTTTGATCCCCAAGTGCTACTCGAGACGGTGGGTAATCATACTAGACTAGTTCTGCCAATTGTGCATTGACAAATTCGAAGGCTTCGGCTGATTCGGATGTTATGAAGGCGAAAGCCAGAGGGAATGTCTTGCCTGTGTTTGTGATGCCAACTATGACAGACAAAGGCAGGTGGAGATAACTGGTATTGAACGTCGCGTCAGTTTGCATGAGGAATCCGCTGACGAATCTCCTACCAAGGCGAATCTGCTCAGAATAACAGAAGAAGAGGTGCTTGAGTACCCGAGCTGTCCGTCGTCCTTGGTCGTCGAGAAGGTATTTAAAGAAGCAACGAACGCGGAAGTCTTCGAATTCCAAGCAAGCGAGCAAGAGGTCTAGCGCCTCTTTACTACTGCGCCTCCCTTCAGACCGACTCAGGTTGTAGAACTCTTTGGCGGAAAGGCAAATTACCTAGACCATGTTGGTCAAGAATTCGGGTCGACTCAGTAGCTGCCAGGCCGGCAGTTCGATGTGCCAAGGCCAACTCGACTGCTTCAACCCTGCCTGGGATACGGGATCTATGGCAGGCGTAATGGAAGGGATTTTGAAGTGGCGGATGCGTATGATATGTGTAGGTGAAGCCGACTATCCAGCTTTTTCGCTGTTCTACCCCTCCATGGCCGCTCCGGATAGTTTTGTAGGACGCATAAAGGCTGTAGGGACACTCCTTCGCCTTGACGTATGTCAGCTCCTTCTTTCTGTCCCCTCCTTTGGTGACAGTGTCCGGTAACTTTCGCGTGTTTTGCGTCTTTTTGCCATGGTGAATGCAGTGCACCCGGAGACGGTCGCGTGACTTGCTGGCAGTGACGAGAGCGAAACCTTGGGTGAAGGCATAATCTTGGAACCAACGAAGAGCTTCCTCTGGGCTGTTCGCTTCGTCACCAGTGACAGGAGCACGCAGATGCTCTTGTGGAAGGGCCTCTATGGCCTTGTTGAAGGCAGAGCGGACGTCATTGGGAAGGGTATCGCGGTACTGGACCTCCATTGGCTTGGTTTTGCTTCGGGCGTGATGCTGGATCTCCATCGAGCTTGGTCAAGTCACGGACGCGATTCTGACGAGGTTCTTGTTGCGACGCGCCTGCCAGGGGACTTACAGCACTATTTCCTATTCAGATCTTAGTCCAGAGACGATGTCTCTTAACCCTTGCTTAGTGCATTAATCCCTGTCATTTGGCTGTCCCGACCTGACTGTCCCGAGCCATTCCGATCCATAAGAATAAAAAAAAAAGACGTCGCTTCTAGTTGCCGCAATTTGCGACTTTCATCTTCTCTTACGTTGAGGCAACGGTCCTGCGATCATGCATACTGAGTTAGACCTATCGCTCGTGCAATTCTTACTCACCACAGGCGCTGACACCGTACGTAGGCAGCACAAGGTTGTTGACGATCGCACCGGAATTTGGAAGTTCTGCATGGCTCGCAGCTGAGACGTTTTCGTGGTCGTTGGTGCACGCTCTTTCGACTGTGGAGAAGTGCGGAGAACTCAGTGGAGACGGGAAACCCGGAAAAATCCGGATAAATGAAAACCCCACTTCGTCTAGCCTAGTTAGGGTCCTCATTTCCATCTTTCTCTAACACGTTCAACAGCACGCGTCATCCCCAAGAGCCAAATTGAGGTGACATGTCGTCGGAAATCCCGTCGAATAAAGCATCACAAGTCCCGCGGAGTTGCGATCGATGCTTCAGTTTGGTATGTAGCTTGGCAGCCGCGCTCCACCACGCATTACTTAGGACTTCTCATAACTTAATTGCACTCTAGAAGACACAATGCGATCTAGCCAAGGTGTGCGGCCGATGTAGGCGGCTCGGTCTAGAATGTACTAATGTGCGACCGGTACGACCAAAGGGCCGCCCTCGGAAATATGAACGCGCCAGTGAAGCACCCCAGGCTGGAGATCTATCAAGCCTCGTTGGTAGAGTCCTGGATCAGACGCCGACCCATAACGTGGATACGAAGCTGGCTGTCACTCTCCTTGAACACATAGTTTCCACAGGCCATTCTCATGGTCTGTATGCCGCAATGCTGGCCAACCCCCAATCACTACGCCTTGATTCTGCTAGCTCTCTACCCAGAATACCTACGGACTTGAGCAACGTCCTGACTCCTACCATCGTTGGCTCCCTACTCTCTATAGCTCTTGAAGTCCGTCAGCAGAGTCTCCGCGTCCCGTCTCAGCCATCAGCCAAGATGAGCAGCAACTCGCTCCTCGCTGCTGCATTAACACAAATTCCACGTGTCTTATCTCCTTACAAGCCAACAGTGACCGATGCATTGGCTCTCTTATTCTTGGCCCATACATGGTGCTTTACAAGCGAACACATTGAGGTGTCAGTAAGATGGTGTGCACTCGCGCATGTCATTATTACGGATGTAATCAAGAGTCGAATAACACTTCCATGCGCTCTTCTGGACTTGGAACAGCGGTAAGTCTCAGTCTCAAACAGTTGTTCATGTTTCGCTGCGGTAGTGTGTGTGTGTTGCTAATTGGCGTGGTCTATAGAGCTTACATAGGCATAGCTCTACAAGATAGGTAGAAATCCATCCCGACCAGCGTGTCAGCTTGTGCTCCAAGCATATCATCTGCTATAGCTTACTGGGTCGATTCTAGCATTCTCAGTCTTCTCCACTACGCTCGTACTGTTCCGTCGTCACAAATGGACCATCGATCGTTATTCCCATCTATAGATTTGCCGCAGAACAACGCCGAGACTGGTTCAAGCACACAATCTACCGCCTACTTAAATTTATTCAGCCCACTGATAAGGTATACGCCAAATCCCTATATAGTCTCGCATCATTATCTTTCAGACATATGAAGCTCACGTCTCGTAGAATTGCGAATATCGTCCTCCGAGAACCGAGACCAGGGAGCCGCACCTGGAGGGACGCCTATGATGAGATTGAGGAATT
The DNA here is from genome assembly GCA_013184415.1 of Fusarium concolor. Classification (NCBI taxonomy): domain Eukaryota; kingdom Fungi; phylum Ascomycota; class Sordariomycetes; order Hypocreales; family Nectriaceae; genus Fusarium; species Fusarium concolor. The sequence continues at coordinate 4,534 of JABCJY010001264.1, forward strand.
TTATATCCTATTCCCTCCAACTCTACTCAAGTTCGAAGACCTCGAGTTTTTATATCAAGCAGAAGCAATGATATGGATGCATGGTCTTTTCATAATTCTCTGTAAGCCGCAGGCCAGTTTCTAGTGGTGGGTTAAAATTAACATAGACTTGAAGACGTTGGCAGAGATCCGCTTAATATCATTTTGAAGCCCGATGTGCTTAATGACGACACGCTACGCCACGTTCTTGGACACTCACTGCTTCTGGGAGAGGTAAGTTCACATATTATGGGATGTTCCTCGCATCACTCGCTTGTATCGATCTACAAACAAGTCACTAAACGAAACAACAGATTCTGCCTTCGATAGAACGTCTAGGGGACGACTTTAGTTATCTGTCTCCTGCTGTCGTCTTATTCTTGCTTATCTCTTGTGCAGTTCAGATTGCTACCCTTGGGAAGTACTTGAACGTCTCAGGGAATGAAATAGCGACGGCAGGCATGGAACTCGACATGCCATCTGCATTATCGTCACCATCGCCGCCAGACAAACTAATGCAATCTAGCAGGACGCATCTTAGATTGCTTTCTTTAATTCTGCAGCGCTGCAAGCGTTATGATTCGCCGTTACTGATCGATATTCGAGGACTGCTTGCATCGTGCTATAATTGCATTTTATCTGCAACTCGTCCTGCCGAACCGATTCCCGCTACCACACTCATGCTCTATCGTTGGACGGGAAAGGGTACTGGTGTATTTCCTCTGGATCCCACGGTAGCGTTTGCTGAGTGGCTATTTCCACAGCTTCCAGAGCATGACATTCACGAGAGTCTCTTTGGTCATAGTGAGTGGTCAAGGGATGTAGTGAGCGAGGTGTGTTCACCAGCTAGCAGAATTTGTGAGGAAGGATATTTTGATCTCAGTATAGTTATCCCATAACTTGACAATGCACCTTTTGGTTCTATAGGCTTTATTAAGATACGGTTGTTATTCTGATAGATGGTTGCAGTGAAATAAGGTCGAGATTCCAGAAAAGCTAACGTGGTCCTCAAAACAAGGGCAAACAAAACCCCATTTCTCGACTAATTTCCTCCATACAGATATGTGAAGGACAAAGGGCGCCTGTGTTGTGCTCTACTCTCCGCCATAGCTCTTCCGCAACTGCTATGAGATGTTTGATATGTTGTATACCGAAGCGACGATGCATCCCTCGCATCACATACAGGATTTCAGTCTGGAGACCTCGGTCATTGCCGCACTCGTTGGCAATTACAACTGTCGGCCACGTCATAATGTTCATGATGGTGATGCGGTGCTCATCGTACATATGAAGAAGAGCCTGGAGACCTAGGATCATTTCTCGGATGAACTTCGAGGCGATGTTGGCACGCACCGATGAGAGCTGGCTCAGAACATTTGTTTTAAACCCTCCCCTCCATAGGTATATCAGGCCGGCTTTGCGCATCATCTCCCAAGCAGTTGTCAAGGCGAGGCTGACTGGGATGGATATTCTCGAAGGGATGGCTGGCTGTGTCCATAGGTTGAAAACTGTTTCAAGCTGGGAGAAGAGCTCTCCCATCGTCGCTCGTTTCTGTTGCTGTTGCTGTTCGGCAGGTGGTGTAGCATATTCGCGCCCTCTGCGAGCCTGCTCATAAAGTCTGGCAATAGTGGTCTGGACAAGCGAGTCCATCTCGCCTCGATCTTGGCATTCAATAAGGGCTGCCATTGCAGCTATGATAGTAACCAGAGATCTTGGGTAACCGAGCATGACTTCTATCGGTGAAAAGTTGGTCTGCTGGGGTGCCTCAGGGGGTTCAATGTCCCATACTAGCCAGGCTCGTCTGTTCTTGGACTGGCTTAGGCTCCCCAGAGAAAACACCCCTATATCCAGATAAGCGGCAATCTCTCTCGCAAGACGAGAAACGTATGCGCTTTGGATCTCGTTTTGATCAAGCGACTCGATCAGAGACACGATACCCGAGGTATGTAGTGTCCAGTCGGCATCTTGAGTAGAACGGCTGCCACTGGGGAACCCGGCAGTGATTAGGATCAAGACAGACCCCAGTAGCTCTACTACATCGTCATTGTTCGCTTGAGGGACATTGACCTTGGAGATTTTGGTCTGTAAATCCTTCAAAGCAGACTGATAACGCTCTAATGCGGACGAATCCAGGTCAAAAGGCTGATGTTGTTGAGAATGGCCCGGCGCACTAGCGGATGAAAGGTTTTTCAGGGATAAAGCAGGACGTAAAGAGCTAGCAAGTGCAAGCATGGCACTTCGAACACTGGGGTATTTCTGAGCAATCACACATAGCTCTGAAAGAAAGGGTAGGCCCGATTCGTTGATAGCAGTGAAACGCCATCTCGTCATGCGAATAACTGACCGCGTCAACACGCTGCGGAATCCAAGTGCGGGGTATATGGCGCACTTACGGAGCCGGACGTCCTGGTTCTCGGGGCCAGACAACCGTAGGCCGCTGCTGTGGATCATGGAATAACCCCAGAAGTTTCTTTCTAGTGCCATAGTTCCTGGCGTCGTGGGCTCACAAGATTGCTGAGTGCGAGGTATCGTTTCAAATTGACCAAATGTCCCGAAGGACAAGAGTGCGAGGTTGGGAGCATTGAGTTCAGTTCAGGGCTAGGCCTAGGTTGCTTAGTGGATAAGCTTACCGAAACAATAAAGCACCGACGGCGAATTTTCCGCTCTTGTACTACTACCTGGTAGTAGTGCACAGTCTCCACAACTGTTTTTAACGCGGACTTCCGAATAATCCAGTCCCAGAGAGAGCTTTGAGTCTCATCAGCGGTATAAAGCTGAGCATGACCCAAAATTTCCAGGACGGATGAAGTTATCTGCAAACTTATCTCCGCTCGAAAGAAACCTTGAATTTAGACTTCAAAATGCCTCCTAGTATCGCCGTTTTCCATGATATTCCAAACATCGAGCCCAAAATCTACGATGGCCCTGGAACTTACTCGGATTTAGTGGGAACGGAGTAAGAAACCCGACACATCAGAAGCTACTCCCTTGACCTTACCTTTCAGTGCTAAAATCTATGCAGGCGTAGCGAAAACCCCTTGGTTCTTGGTGTGTGGGATATTCTTGACTTTGATGAACCGACGCCTGCGGCCATTTCCGAAACAGATGAAGCCAAGTACGTCGTGAAAGGTATGTTCTAAAGATGGCTCTATAATACCAGAGATGCCCTTTCCGGCCGCGAACATGTATTGACTACTATCTAGGTGAGGCCGTGATAAAAAATGAATGGACCGGCGAGAAACATGAGTTAAAGCCCGGCTCTCTGTTGTGGATTCCAGTGGGCGCAAAACTGTCCATTGTTTCGTCAAAGGATTGCAAAACGATCTATTTCGAAGCAAGGGAAATGGTTCAGCTTCAGCCCGAAAATGAACAAGAAAATGGGGCAGATTTATCTACAAAGCTAGACCGTCTTGTTGCCAACTTCGTTGATCAGAACCCATCCTCCAAACAGGCGATAGCCAGAGCCAGCAACAGCCTTCCTGGAGGATCAACACGCGCGGTACTCGACGCCGAGCCATTTCCTCTCGTCATCCAATCTGGTCAAGGGTCGACTTTGACTTCGATCGATGGCAACACTTATATAGATTTTGTGTCCGATTTCACCGCTGGTCTTTTTGGCCACTCGAATCCCGATATCCAACAGGCTGTCTCCAAGACTGCACAAAATGGATTCAGCTTGGGCGCCATCACAGAATTGGAGGCGCAGCTTGGCGAATCTATCAAAGAGAGGTTTCCCAGTATCGATTTGGTCCGGTTCTGCAACTCCGGTACAGAAGCAAATGTCTATGCTATTGGCACGGCGCTTGCCTATTCAGGCCGGAAAAAGGTTCTTGTCTTTGATCATGCCTACCACGGCGGCCTCGTGAGCTTCGGAGCGACTCCCAATGAGCTCAATATTCCTTACGATTTCATTGTCGGTACATACGGCGACATTGAGAAGACAAGAGCTGTGCTAAGCTTTGAGATTGGCGCAATCATAGTGGAACCTATGCAATCCGCAGGCGGCATGCGGCCAGCTTCCGAGGACTTTTTACATTTTCTGCGAGATGCTGCGTCAACAATTGGGGCGGTACTCATATTTGATGAGGTTGTCACATCTCGACTCGACTTTCATGGCCTCCAAGGTACTTTGGACATCAAACCAGACATGACGACACTGGGTAAATACATGGGGGGTGGACTACCCTTTGGTGCCTTTGGTGGTAGGAAGGAGATCATGGAGCAGTACAACCCAAAATCCAACTCTGCCAAAAAACTATCTCATTCTGGAACGTTCAACAACAACATCTTCACCATGACAGCTGCGGTAGCTGCGTTAAAGATTGTCACCAAGGATGCCATTGATAGAATCAACACCCTTGGAGACAAAGTTCGCGCTGGCATCACAACTATAGTCGAGGAGGCTGGAAAAGCAGGAAGTATAGTAGCCGTCGGAGTTGGGAGTTGTGTGGGGATATATTTCGCTGGTGACAATGGCGATGTGTTGCGAGAACTGTGCTTTTTCTATCTGTTGTCCAAGGGCATATGGATTGGTCGACGTGGGTTCTTGGCTTTGAATTTCGCCCATGATGATGCCAACATTTCTAAGTTCTTAGAAGCCTTTAAGGATTTCTTGAGTTTGGATTTCTAGAGCAGGGTGTAATTTGAAGACGTTAGCTAAGGTCGAGTCTCTCGATTTTCGTCTTTGTCGATGATAGACTCGTTATAAGACAGATTACACTGTATTGGCTGCCCAGTGATAGTGCTGAGATGTGCATATTAATTTGTACATCAACCTATCAATCATTCATGTTTTCAACTTCATTATGACGATAATACGGCAAACTTGATTTCCACTCTAACCTCCTCAATCCAGACTATTATCTTACATCATTCTTTTATACCCCTCATGCTTTTCTTCGTCTTTGTGATAACTCTGGTAGCAGTAGCCTACGCTGGATTCGCCACACACTCTCCCCAAAGCCTCCGCCACGTCTTGGCACATTTAGGCGAAGGATGAGAGAGGTTCATTTCCTCGTTTCTTCATAGCCTAGTCTTCGTTGAAACGTTTCCACCAGTCTTCTCGGCTTCTCGGGGGCCGAAGCCAAGTACGTTCGCCGAGTACGTATGCCAATTCTCGATGCCCGAGAGTACCGGTGTTTTGCGAACCCATAGCGTAGTATTAGCGCGGTTCCAAGGGGTGTGTTGGCCACTTAGAAACTGGCCGACGGTGGCTTTAGTAAGTAGACCGGGAAGATCGATGCTGGGGAACTATCAACTTTACCGATTGGCTGAGAGCAGTATTTGGGGAAACCCCCGACGGGTGCTCTTACCATGCCTCGGTATGTGAGTTGCGAGTACCCGGGTCCCACATTCAAGACATCATCCGAGGCAGATCTTCGAATGACCACTGGAGACGAGGTATGTTATCATTCATAAGTCAAGCACTATACTGCGACAAGGACTCGCAGAAATAAGCTGAAATTCTACACTTGAAAGGCCGCTTAATACACGCATCCGTGTTTAGACCACACCACGCTACCAAGCCCCAAAGATAACCAAATCAGGCATACAAGACCCTGCCATGCGAGAACTTTGGGCGCCGTCTTCCCCTGAAGACACCCAGTTATACAGATTTATCCAAAAGATCAACCAGAAATATAGCCTATCTATTGGAGTATGGAACATCTACCAATACATCACTATGCTGCTTCGCATCATGCTAACAATACATTTCTAGTCCTACTCGGACCTCTACAACTACTCCATCTCAAACTTGGAACAATTCTGGTCCGAGTGCTTCGAGAATGCTGAATTTATACAGTCTGGCTCGTATACAAGAAGCGTCGACGAGAGCCAGCATATTGATACTGTACCAAGATGGTTCGAAGGCATCACCATCAATTTCGCCGAGAACCTCCTCTTTTCACGAGACAATACCGTCGCTCAAGATGCTAGAGCCACCAAGAAGAAGGAGGATGGCAAGATAGCTGTTACTCAAGTGGGCGAAGGGGGCGTCGACATTCGACATTTTGACTGGGCTACTCTCCGCCATGATACCTCATTACTCGCCAGCGCTCTCAAGGCCAGAGGAATAAACAAAGACGATCGCGTATTCGCGGTCGCATCAAACTCGTACCAGACATTGACTTTGTTTCTTGCCGCCTCTTGGGTGGGGGGTATATTCTCTTCCACTTCACCTGACATGGGCATTGAAGGCATACTGCAAAGAGCCAAGCAGATCAGCCCCAAGGTTAGTGAAACTCGAATTCAACATTCCATGGCATCTTTCTATTCTATGCTTCATATATCACAAGGCCGAAGGCTTACAATAATTGGTAGCTGGTTTTTATGGACGACAGTACCAGATACAACGGCAGAAACTTTGATCTCATGCCCAAAGCTAAGAAGATTCTCGCCGAATTGTCGAAAGAGTCCTTTTTTCAAAGCTTAGTATTGATTCCGCGAGGAAAACAACCTGCCTCAATTGACCCGACTGCCAATTTCGAACCCATGGACCAGTTCTTATCCTGCGCACACGATGAGCCTCCGTCTTTTGAACGCCTTCCGTTCCACTCCCCATGCCTCATTTCTTACTCTTCTGGTACTACTGGCGAACCAAAGTGCATCGTTCATTCAGTGGGTGGGCTGCTCATAAACTCCTATAAAGAAGGTATTCTACATGGAGATTTGGGAGCTGGTGATGTGGTACTTCAATACACTACAACCGGGTGGGTAAGTAAATTTATCTGATGCGACTCGACACTGCTCGAGAGCCTGGCTGACTTGAGATTCAGATCATGTACGTCGCCTGCGTGACTGCTCTTCTCCCTGGTGCCCGAACTGTACTGTATGATGGGTCACCATTCTTTCCAAATCCGACTGCATTCATCAAACTACTCTCACGTGAGAGAGTCACCTCCTTTGGCACCAGCCCAAGATGGATGTCCGAAATGCTGAAGTTAGGTATCTCACCGCGACAGATTGCCGACCTTTCAGAAATGAAGACGGTCGCAAGTACTGGCATGGTCTTATCAGATCAGCTTTTCGAGTGGTTCTATGATATTGGATTCCCTAACCACGTAAGGCTGGCAAACATGTCTGGTGGAACTGATATAGTATGTGCATTGAGGTTTTTGAAACGAGTTCATGTCTAATTGTCTTAGGCCGGTTGTTTTGCCCTGGGAAATCCAATCAGCCCGCTGTATGTTGGCGGTTGTCAAGGTGAGAGCTAATGATCTCGTACTTCAAGAACGTGAAGAGACTGATGACTTATAATTAGGGCCCTCTCTTGGCGTCGCCATCGCTATTTACAACGAAGAAACTGAAGGCAAAGCTGAACTAGTTGCCCTAGGGGTAGCCGGAGAACTAGTTGCTTACAAACCCTTCCCAAACGTCCCCGTATTCTTCTGGAATGACACCTTGCCACAACAATCACCAAAGTCGAAATACTATTCTTCATATTTCGCCAAATACGAACATGTTTGGGCTCACGGTGATTTCGTCTCAGTTCATCCCACTACAAAGGCCATTTTGTTTCATGGCCGTTCTGATGGAGTCCTTAACCCTTCTGGCATTCGCTTTGGAAGTTCTGAGATATACAGCGTCATGGAGCGTCATTTCTCAGAGATCACCGTGGATAGCATTTGCGTGGGGCAGCGTCGTGCAAGTGATTCAGATGAGACGGTGCTTCTCTTCGTACAGATGAAACCTGGTCACCGACTCACACGAGAACTTGTTGAGATCATTAAACAGGCCATCAAGAAGGACCTCAGTAACAGACATGTACCCAAACACGTCTTTGAGGCCCCAGACCTCCCAGTGAGTAGACCCAAGCCTTGTAACAATGGAACCATTGGGCTATCTAAACTGATATCAATTAGGTCACTGCAACTTTCAAAAAGGTCGAGCTACCCGTAAAGCACATCGTGTCCGGTAGAAAGATTAAGCCTAGCGGAACGATTGTGAACCCAAATAGTCTTGACTACTTTTACCAGTTTGCCGATATTGAGAATTATATCAGGAGGGCAAGGCTGTAGTCAGAGGGTAGAATCTTGTGAGCACTTAGATTATGTAACATGTGTAATTTTGGAATAGTTATGACTGCGCAACTTCCTTAAGTTCATCATTGGCAGTGACCAGCACGATGTTGTACGATGACCGTAAGTAAATCGGTTAGAGATATGTCTTGTGTATGAACAGATATTTTGGTTTACCTAACGATACGGTGCTTAAACGAGAACAAGTGTGTTTGCTTTTGGTGAAGCTTTTCCTTGTCATGTCCCTGGAGGCGCAGAGTAGCTTTGAGACGCAATCTGACACATTGATACACGAGTATTTTGGCTCAATTTGCTTGAAATAGGCCGTCGGGGATTTGAGCGACGATGAACCCCTGATCAGCACCATTTCCCAAGGTTCGGGGTTGGCCAAATCTTTTCCTTGGTACCCTGGAACTCCATCATGTTTCCCCACTTGCCTATCATCATTATATACTTGGAAAGCCCCAGGGAAGATCTAAAAGTTGCATACGATATTGACATCTTAAGCGTCACTTTTGCCAGTTAGTTTCCGCCTATTCCACACTTGCACAGACGACCAGAGCAACACCCGTCCGAATATTGCCCGCAATGCCACCCGGAAGCAGCTCGCTGAGCAGAACACATATTCACTCAACAGGAAGGCGGAGGAAACGCTCAAATCTGGCATGTCTGAGTTGCAGGCGCCGTAAGGTTAGGTGCGACGTTATCGACGGTACACCTTGTGCAAATTGCAGACATCGCTGCACCGAGTGCATGACGGCACAACGGATGATACAAAGGTCAGGGCGCAATTCTGGCATATTGCTAGAAACATAGACTGACTAAACATAGTTCCAAGTTCAGATCAAGACCTCATGGCCCAAGTCCCCGATACGACTCCCCACCATCTGAACCACGAGACGGTCACGCCAGTGCTGAGCCATTGTCATCATCATCGGCCTCAAACCCAGAAAGCAACACTGACGTGAGCAACACACCTTGCTATACTCGAGAGAATACCTATGAGTCATTCAATTCTCTACATGGCCATGTCATGGAGATGTTTAGTGAGATAGAGCATCTTGAAAGTCAAGGTTTCTTGCCTAGCACAGCGGTAATCCTGTTGGTTCAGTCAATGACAATACATCAAATGCGAATGGAAAGCGCAGACGTCATCGTGCGCGAACAGGCATTACGGATGTTTGCCAAATGCAGAGATGCTATATGGCGAGCAAGAAATGAACATGCCTCTCGCGGTTATAATACCGGCTATCTAGACAGAGCACTGGATCAAGCAAGTCTTATTGGCATCGAAGGCACAAAAAAAGGCTCTGAAGAATACCATTCCTGTCTCGATGAACATGGGCAGGCTGATACAAGCACTTATGCTCGACAGAGTCCACTACCAAGAGCCTTTGGCGATGCGACGTCTTCCTTTACACACATAATGCCAGGTCCTATAGGCATACCTCTTGCTCGAAATGTAGGAATCAATAGCGCAGAAAACGCGAAAGAACATACTGACCATTTTATATAGATGCCAGACACGCCAGCGATCCAGATCATGTCTCCAAGCGTTCATGAGTCGCCATCAGGCTATATACCCAATGGCTGCAAACTCAGCAAGATGGATTTATTACAGCCGGATGATGTAGCTCAGACTCAGAGAGCAAGCGACTTTGCGTTTAAGTTAGAGCGGGAAATCAATCAAGAGTGGGAAGAAACAATATACAGGATGTTTGGAGGACCGGGCGGACCAGACCACTAGATAAAATGACTGGGCTGCTAGATTCATTTGAAAATCCATTCGGGATCTTACTGCAGAGATCGCTATCCATTATTTGTACCAGTATGATAATTTGTCTTGCCTTGAATGTGTGTGGTACTAGGCTGTTATCCCACCGAAGCATGGTGATTAGTAAAAAAAAGGCGAAAGGACCGGCGGCGCTATTTCTGGGCTAGCTGAACAAGGCAAGCCATCTACAGTAGCATTTATAGAGGGAGGGTGCCAGCGTGACTAGAGATGACGGCGCTAATATGAAGTGCAATATCAAAGCATTGTAATATGTGCTCGGCAGACAGAAAAAGGCGACTAGTAGGACCGAATCATGAGCTCGACGGCTACCCTTGGAGATGCGGTGCTGTTTCTACGCCTGATCGCGCTAGCCTTTTTCACTGCCTTTCTGCGTATTGCATGTGTTGCGTGTTGTAGAAGAGCTGTGGCAGAATTCTCAAAATGGAATAGATAGAAGGTATATTGTTTCGCGTTAGTCGCCTTAAGAGAGGAATGTACCTTTTGTCCTTAGTCTTTTAGGAGGCTCTTTAGCTTCTTTGATAGGTTAGGTAGGGGCTCCTTACGCATCAATGTTCGGAAATGGCTTTCTCGGGTCCCGTGCGTTGGCCTCGGGATGCGTACGGTGGCTAAGCCACTCGAATACTCCACAATTGATTACTGAAGTACTAACTAAGCAAATCCAAAGGCAACAGAATCCGCCGACGGCCATTTGATACCATTTAACTTAGCCTACGCAATCAATCGAACATTTCCGAGTCTGACAGCACGGTCATTGCCCATCCCCCGCCCGTCAATATGGTAGAGCGTATATAGTATAGGCTGCAGAAGGATACATTGCCATACATCAGCAATTGGAAACTCAACGACTCAAGCTTCACAGGCTATTCTTTAAATCGCAATTTCTCGGGGATCCCCAAATTTATCACCATGACGACGAGTTGGCTTAACAAAGAGCAGTTCCTATCTCAACTTCAAGAGAACGACACTGGCTCTCAGCAATCGGCACCCTGCCCATCTGACTATGCCGAAGGCCAGAGCTATTGGATTCAAGAGTACGCCATTGACTTTGAAGATCAATGTCGCACGGCTAGACTTCCTGGCGAGGTCGATGTTGTAGTCATTGGTACAGGCATTTCAGCCGCTGCATGTCTTTACGCTATAGCCAATCAAAAGCCCGAGATTAGAATTGCCGTGGTTGAAGCCCGAGGAATTTGTACAGGGGCTACGGGACGAAATGGAGGCCACATTTGCAGAGCTGAGGGTACGGATCTCCGTGCCTTGGTCGAGGAAGTTGGCCAGGAGGAAGCAATTCGATTGTCGCGTCTGGGTACCCGCAATCGTGATCTGATGCTTGAGGCTGTTGAAAAGATCGAGGCAGCGGATCAAGTTGATTTGAACTTGACGGGCACCCGCGTCGTCTTTGCGTCCGACCAAGAACGTCAAACCTACTTGGCTGAGCTGGATTATGCCCAGAAATTGGGAATTTCACTGGAAGGTCGGTTCATCGAAGCAGGACAACTTAGCAAGGTATTCAATATCCTAAACCACTTTCCCACCCGAACATATACTAACGCAAGAATATGAAAATCTAGGACTGCAATGTCTGCCCAGAAAAGGCAAAGTATGGAGCAGCTGCTATCGACAAATCTGGAACCATTTACCCGCGTAAACTTGTGGCAGCCCTTCTGCGGGATGCTACCAAGCGCATCCCAAGCCTCACCATTCATCCATACAACCCTGTTCGATCTGTTTCCAAATCAGACACCTCTGGATCAAAGCCTTTGTATATTGTCAAGACAGACAAGGGCCCCATAAAATGTCTTGCGGTCGTCCATGCAACAAATGCGTATGCTAGTTATCTCATACCTTCGCTAAAAGGGCCACAAGGAGTTCTTGGCTGCAAGGCCGAATGCATTGCTATCCCTCCCAACATCTCCGCTTCAGGTGTTGGCAGTGCACCACCAGGGCTGCGTGGCGGTCTTGGTTTCGATGAGTTCTGGCACTATTTGATACAGAGACCGAACAATGGTCCATTCATCTATGGCTGGGCGGGTATCGAAAAGGTCGGAGACTATGATGATGGTGATGCGCTGCCGAAAGGAGACGACGGTAGTCCAGCCGGCCATAGCGTCATGGGCGAGTTCCTTGAAAGTGCTTTCCCTCAAAGCTTCAAGTCGATCAAATGGGACCAGCACGTAAGTCACCGCTGGACTGGTATTCAGGGATTCACACAGACCGGTGCTAGTCTAGTAGGGCGTCATTCCAAGGAGAGTCCTGGGGAGTTCATATCCGTAGGTCACAATGGAGAAGGGATGGGGAGGTGTTTTGCGTCTTCCACAGTCATGACAGACAGACTCCTGCATTACTTGGACGGAAAGGATGAGAGTTCCTGGTCACCGCCCGATTGGTTTCCGAGATCATTCTTGTATAATATTTAGTGTCAGACACCATAAATTACAGTTTATTGCCGAGGTGTATAGACTCTCCCTTAATATCATTCAATCTGAACGTGATAAGCTTAATTGTTGCGTAATGTTGAGAAAAATAGCCAGACATAACCAGTCAGTGATTATCATTGAAATGATGTGTACCACAGCGTGAGACTTTCTACAAGCATTTTCCAACCTTTGACAGGCGGGGTGAAGCATCGACCCTGCTCGTACCAGTGATGATGGATCTAGGCTTTCAGAAGCGGACAAGCCGTGTTCGTTGATATTGCGAAATCAGCTCCCTGATTTACTTTGGAGTAAGTCACGGGACCGGGATCTCGTCACCCCGCGATCCCGTCACCCCACTTTAAGCCTCAATACCATAACCTCGATATCTT
>JABCJY010001268.1:0-12129 GCA_013184415.1 Fusarium concolor
ACTGCCTAATAAAATAAAAAAGGGTTACCCTTAAAAGACTGCTAAGGCTTATACTTAACACAGCTGCCAGTACTTCCCCTAGCCTAGCAAGGGTCTCCGCTTTTACTAAAAGAGGCTTTCTACCTTACCCTACTCCAGTCCCATACGCTGACTAATCACAGCCTTAGAGACTGACAAAGGTTTCCTCTTTTCCTAAAATAGGAAAGGCAATAAGGATATAGGTAGCTATGAAAGCTATTTTAAAGACTTCCTTTGGCCCTCCTATACTATTGCCCTTCTAACTAGGGTTCAGCAGCCTAGGCGGAGTGGAACCAGCTATTTTCTATTTTAAAGAAGCTATAGCTAACTTAAAGAAGGCTGCTTTTTAATATATTACCTTAATGGACCTCTATAACGCCTTTAATAGCAGGGATAGATCCTCTATTGCATATCGAATCCCATATTCTGCATTATTTTAATTCTTGATGAGGAGAACGATTTCATACATCTGCAGGTCCCTAATCACCAGTGCTACAGCCTTCTCCAGGCATACAGCTTCTGAGCCTCCCGAGTATTGAATTGCTGTGGCGGCATCAAGCGGCCGAGGTTATTTCTTCCCTGACTTCCAAGCCCGTTGGGCGGTATTCACGACCTCAACACCATAATTTGAAAGGTTACGCCACCTTCTTCGACTAGTTGGGGACCTTGAGGCATTCTCCACATCGCTGCTACATGTACTTCGAGACTCAAATTTATTGTTCAAGTCAGAATGAATTGATGAATCGTCGGCAGTACTTCAATATGTGCAAAAGAGTGAGAGCAAAAAGATTGACTTACCAAGGCAGCCGAGCAAAGAAAGATCATGGTTTGATTCCATCAAAGACTTCACTTGCGTACTCTGCTCCTGTATATCTGATTGCATTCCGACCAGCCAGAAGACGACCACGACCAATACTAATATACCGACTTCCGGTCTTCCCGAAGTACGTATTGTTGTACGGGACCCCATAGGCGGCTGGTCCAGCACAGACACTATGGACTTTCCTAGATTTGGCGCTGATAAATCACTGGATGCATTTTTCAATATTAGCTGAATATATTAACATTTTAACTTGGTAGCCTCTCTATAGTGGTGCCCAAACATTAATATACATATAGCTACCTCCTATCGATGGATTTTGGAGGTTGTTGAATAATCAAGGATGACGATCAGACTTAATAACGTGTGCCAGAGACCCCTCTAACCAGTCGATTTGGGACAAATAGGTAGCAGAGTAGTCAGATAAATACTCCTTCATCCGCTGACAGCTATTGCAAGAGAAAGGCCTGGAAGGAAAATGGCTTAGTAGATATTAACAGTCCGTTGAGAACCTGTATCTGGTTTTTTAATTTGAGCAATATCTTCGAGCTATCCTCGCACAGTTTGAAGGAGTTGGGTAGCTGGCCGGCCCCAGAGCTACTCAAATCTGCAAAAATATCTTACAACACGACAAGTCTTACAGTAGCGCAGCCTATTAAAGCCTTAGTAAAATCCTACAGAAACAGCTATTAGCTAATTCCTCAGTACTTATAGTGGAGTATTTAATTATCAAGGGCACGAGTAGTAGTTTTAATACAGGGGGAATTAAATCCTCTTTAAGTTAGAAGAGTTGCAATTTATTTAGTGAGGCTGTGTCTTTTAGTAGAGGACTTCAGAGTTTTTTTTAATCAGACCACCACTAAAAAGACCGATAGAGACACTGGATAATATGCAAATTAGCTTTTGCAGGGAATGCAATCCATTAATATACTTAAGCTGTTTAGGGATTGTAGGATCTTACGTCGGATAGAACGGTATTCTATTGGTAGGCACATAGGAGAAATTAATTGTACAAGGGCGCTTCGGGCCGGACTAAATCAAAGGACAGGCCAGTCTTTAGTCAGGAACCATGCCGAATTGTTCCTGCAGCTGGGTTCAATCTCCGTTAGTGGCTGCCGACTATGGAGTCGGTAGCTTGACGTTGGAACGTGCGTGGTATGGGGTCTTTATTGGAGAAAGCGGTTGTGGGACACTAATGAGAAATATTGTGGTTCTCGGAAACCGGCATGTCTGCCAAGTGATTTTTGTAAGATTAGAACACGGCATGTCACTCATCCACGGCACAGCTCGATGAAGAGATCGTTGCGATGTAGCCAGTTAGATACAAGCTTCAAGTATAGGGCTGTCCACTCTCGGCGCCACCCGGACAGTCGGACATTTTAACAAAACGGCTCAGCCGCTCTTAGTGCGGTTTGGACCTGAACTTGTGATCTAGACCCACGGTACTTGAGAAATTTTAGTGAAGCCCCATGAGCCATTCTCTGCTACGTAGTAGAGTTCAACCACGCCATAGCAAGCTTGTACAATCGATGTAATAGCGCATCCTCTCTCCGTCTAAGCCTGATGGAAGGCTCCGTTTTTCCATCGTCGGAGTCCATCGTCGGAGTAAATAGGAATCAAGCCTAGTAGTTTCATCCTTGGGTCCAAGATAAAATACATATATAAGAATGCCATCGCTCCGCCTAGCAAACAATTTAATCCATCAGCTTTATCGGCCAATCCAAGCAGAATGCAGAGTATACTCATGTGTGGTCTTTTGGCCTCACTGGCCTCTGCCAGTATTACACATCAGAATCCAGCCATCACCGGGCCTGATGTCTTGTCACGATGGCTAGACATGCGGTCACCCGAGAATGACACGACGAGCAACCTGATGAGCCGAAGCCTGTCTCCGGAGCAGCTCTTCGGTAAGCGTGCTGAGCCCCCTGGTGAGGGTGCGCTGCTCTGCCCCAACGGCGAATGCGCCGACAAGAGGTTAGTTCTTCAACCAATCCATTATATCAATAAGTATGCTAACAAGGGCCATCTGTAGTTGCTGTTCGGTCGATGGTGTCTGTGGCTACGGCAAGGGCTTCTGTGACACAGGCTGCCAGAGCAACTGTGATGCTACAGCCATGTGCGGTGAGCTGTCCGAGGGCGGCGATATCCCATGTGGCCTCAACCTTTGCTGTAGCTCCGGCGGCTGGTGCGGTACTACGGAAACCCACTGCGTAGGCCCCAACAAGTGGTCTCTGTGTCAGCAAGGCTACGGCAGCTGCTCTATGATCAAGCCCAAGACATGCGGCACGGGCTCCGGCACCGCCGACAAGCGTATGATCGGCTACTACCAGGCCAACAATATGCGCAACCGCGCGTGCAACAAGGTCTACCCCAAGGATATCAAGACAGACAGCTACACGCACTTGTACTGGGCGTTTGCAACCATCGACCCCGACTCTTATGCCGTTAAGCTTTCCGAGGCCGAGGATGAGGATAACGTCCGCGACTTTACTGCGCTCAAGGGCAAGGGCAGAAACCTGCAGACCTGGGTGGCCGTGGGCGGCTACGATTTCAGTGACGAAGACAAGCCAACCCATAAGACGTGGGCCAACCTCTGTGCCGATGCTGGGCACCGCGCCGCCTTTATCAAGTCAGCTGCTGCCTTCATGGACAAGTACGGGTTCCAGGGCATCGACCTTGACTGGGAGTATCCCGGCGAGCCGAAGCGCGGAGGAAGTCGTGCCGATATCGCCAACTTCGTCCTCCTTCTCAAGGACATGAAGAGCGCGTGGGGCAACAAGTACGGCATCAGTCTGACTCTGGCTCCTGACTACTGGTACCTGCGATATTTCGATGTGGCAGGACTGGAGCCATATGTGGATCACTTTGGATTCATGGCTTATGACTTGCACGGTTTCTGGGATGCCGATGTCAAGACTTTGGATCCTATTATCCGAGGCCAAGCTGACATTCGCGAGATCGCAAACAACACCATTCCGCTAGCTTATGCAGGCGCTGACTTCAACAAGATTGTTTTTGGCGTCGCGTGGTATGGCCGCGGATACACCGTGACCAATCCCTCGTGCAACACTCTCGGCTGTCCCTTTTCCGGGCCCAGCAACCCAGCCAAGTGCACCAACAGCGCGGGCGTCATGTCTCTGCTGGAGATCCAAGACAAGGTCAAGAATGGAGCCAAGACTCGTCTTCTCAAGGACTCGGCCATGAAGGAGCTCGTCTTTGACGACCAGTGGATCGGCTACGACGACGAGGAGACGATTGAGCTGAAGCGCGAGTTCGCCAACAACTACTGCTTTGGCGGTCTGATGGCCTGGAGCGTCGACTTTGAACCCGGCACGGCCAGCAACAGCGGAGACTTGGAGCCCGAGAAGTCAAAGGACGGTAAATGCGGACCCAAGAACAAGGGCACCATCTGCGAAGGCACCAGCTACGGCGACTGCTGCTCCGAGTATGGCAGCTGTGGATCCTCGGAGCTTCACTGCGGCACTGGCTGCGTCAGTGGCAAGTGTGTCAAGAAGGGCAAGTCGACCAACGGCCGATGCGGCGCTGGCTTCCTCGGAGCTACATGCAAGGGAACTAGCTACGGAGACTGCTGCTCGGCCGGAGGTTGGTGCGGTAGCTCCGACAGCCACTGCGGCGATGGATGCCAGAACGGCGCGTGCAAGAATGGTGGTGATGGTGGTGACGACGATACGCCCATCTTCGACCTCAAGAAGAAGGGCACCGACGCGGGCAAAACCGGCGACAAGGGCATTGATTGGCCCGAAGACCTCAAGGACGATATCTGCAAGTACGAGTTCGACCAAGAGGACGCGAGCGAGGTGTCCCTGACGTGGTTCGGCAGTGGTGCGGCCTACTGGTTCAGAGAGTGGCTCTCCAAGAACGGTGCCGAGAGATGGACCGACAAGTTCTTCAAGGATGTCATCGCCGGCGGCAAGCAGGGCAGCTCGACCTTTGACTGCAAAGATCTTGGATCGACGACGTGCGCGGGACCTGGTACTACGCCCTGCACTACCTACACGCCGCCCATGGCCTTCTACGTGCATGTGCAGATCGCCAACATGTTCAGCGCCTTCCACAAGATCTGGGCCAAGAGCGTCAATTTCAGCATCCAACAGCTATCGAGTGGCATCAAGGACATTGTCAAAGAGTACGGCGACCCGCCCGCCGACGACCGTGGCATGATCCTGAACATGCTTGTCGGTATCCTCACCGCTGGCGCCGGTGTCAGTGCCGCATCTCCTGGCATCGCTGGTACGCTCACCTTCTTTTCGGGTGCCTTTGCAGGGGCGTCTGCCAACAGCGGCAGCTTCAGCCCCAAGGTGACGGCCGCCGATCTCGAGAGCGATCTCGAGAACGCTTACGGCACTGTCTTTAGCGCCGTGCTTAACGCTACCAACGGCTACGTCGAGAACGTCCTCTCTGGCAAGTTGCCTAGCAACATGCAAGGGGGAGGTCTCACCGCCGAGGACTGGGTCTTTACCCGCTTTGCCCTGGGCGCCTGGCTATCGGAGCCCCTCATCACCAAGGCCATGAACGCCTACGTCGACGCCACACACAGAAAATGGCTCGAGTTTGCCAAGACGAGAGCTCTTATGAGCGGCCACAACGGCAGACATTATTCCCTGATGGCCAGCCGTCCCGACACTGTGTGCGAGCAGCTGAGAACCCAGTCCTCGGATCCAGTAGGCAAGACGCAAAAGATGACAAAGGAGGTCTGTACCAACAAGCTGTCTGGATGCATCTGGCATGACGACAAATGCGTATGCTTTGGAATCACCCGCCGTGTCATACAGAATGCGAAGGATAAGTACACAGCCTTGACATCAGACCAAGTCGATGCAATGAAGAAGGTTGTGGATGACTACGACGCCGCACTCATCAATAACTATGAGTGCAACAACGGCGAGCCCTCAGTGCCCACTCAGAAAGACTTGAGCGTCACTAAGCCCATTCAGTACCCTAAGTGTTTTATCGCATTTCCCACGCTTAGCAGTAAGGAGAATTTCGGTTGTTACATCCCTAAGGATAAGTGGTAGAAGATAGAAGTTGTCAGTACCTGCTGAAATTAGTAGCTATATTATTTAGTACTGTTGGGAATATAACTTGATATTTGAGGTAGTGCTTGCATCATGCGCCTTGTCATATCGATAAAGAAACAAAGCAGGCTGGTTTTGCATGTCTGGTTCTCTGAAGAAAGGGTAGACTATGTTTGTGTATGAGACTGCATTAGTGGCTTGACGTGCATGAAATAAAGATGCTACAGTGGATAAACGTCTAGCCAAGCGCCCTGCGTCATACGAAAGTGGCGCTGAGCTTTACGCAGCCCGTCTGAACGGGAGTAGTTATTGATGGGTGTGTGAGGAACAAAGGCAATCTCGACGGGCTTGGGCGGGCGGTGGTTCATGCAGGCGTTTCTGTGTGTTGTTTTAGTCCATCGACTGTTGTAAAGGAGAAGGAATGTTGATGAGAGTATATTGTTACGTGGCCGTCCATAGCATAATGCGGGGAGTGCCGTATCACCATAGGCCAGCGGTGTAGAAAGTTAGTTAGAAGCTCGAAGAGAGATGGTTGGAAGACGTGGAAGTTGACACCCTTGGGGAAATCTTCAGCAAAGTCGTATTTTTGCCAGTAGATCCGGTACTGCTTTGATATTGACAGGCGAAGTGATAGCGTTGTATTTTGAAGGCTTCTTTGAGCTGAAGAACGTAGGAATGTATATATAGATGCTCCTAGGCGGAGGGGCGACTATTTTTGCAAGTTCTTTCGCTCTCGGCAACCGATATGAACGGGCGGCGTTTCTGCCTGATCCTTCGATAACAGCAGGTAGCCCACCAAATAACCAGGATATAAAAGCCTACTGACAAAAACGATTGGCCATTTGGGCAATAGGCCTTAGTGTAGACTATCATAACCTTTATAACACCCTTTCCCAAGTCCCAATTTTTCTTTAACCTACCTGAGCCCTTCTGTTTCCGCTTGGTATTATAGTTACTATTGGCCAATGAAGTGAATAAGCTTGTAGCGATTGGTAGTAAAGAATGGCGTAAGGTAATTAACTGCGTTGACCTTAAGTAATACGTAGTAAATGGACTGGAGCAGGATGGAGAAGAGAAGGAAAGACAAGTCAAGACAGGCAATTGCCAGATGGAAGATGAATGGGTTTCGGTGGAGATAAGGAGATAAAGGGATATGAATGAATGGATAGACTGGGTTGGCTACTGTCTGTCTCTATGGCCAAGCTTGGATAGAGACTGAACTAGAATTAGTTGAAATCGTAGAATATCTCAGGAAGGTTGCCTGTGATACTGCGAGCCACTTATCGGATTGAGCGCAATAGCTGGACTGTTGTTGATGATGGTGAGAATTGCTAGGCAGATATATGGTTATCGATGCCTTTGTGGTATGTCAGCAGTTGCAGTTCCAGGGTCTGCTTCGAGTAATATGGGATGCAGGGTCGTTAAGCATTGAGCCAGTAGCCTGTAAAGACAGAAGACGCTGCAAGCAGAGGTGCTCAGTGAGGGTTGCGCCCTGGGCCTGAGAAGGGTCCTAGAAAGAGTAGCACTATTATCAGCCATTTATGCAATAGATTTAAAGGGTTAAGGAGTTATAAATATCGTCTCGTTTAGTAACGATTAGAATGTAAATGGGAGGTATATGCAAAGGTTAAGATACTGCCTAAGATGCGAGTGCTCTGAGCTGCTACTAAGGCTTAAGGGGGCTGGCTTTAAAGGGTTAGCATTGAGCGTACGCGGGTTACGTAGGTAGACAGAGGTCAAGTGGCATGTTATTTTACTAAGACTCTGGCCAATGGTCACTGCTAGTGCCGGGTCATGCTAAACTAACTATTGTTTGATTATTAATACTTTATACTTATGAACGAGTGGCTGTCCCCAGCGGAAAATCGACGTACGGACAGTAAAGCTATGCTTGAAACATGCCTCCCTATAAACTAACTTATCCAAAAAGGTAATATACACTCTTAAGGTAAATTCACTATAACTACCAATTCCGAATCGCACTATCAGATATATAACTAACTTAAGTCATCGGGCTCCTCAGCCCATGCTAAAAGGATGGCGTTTCGCCAGCATGTTCTTGCCTTAGTAAAGTGTCTGGAACTCTCGCAGCAAGCAGATACAGCTTCGCAACAAATCTAGTCCAAGACCAACTGGATATAAACGTATTCCAGACGGTGAACGATGCATTGAGAACTATCTCTTTAGACGCCATAGAGCTTATGGGGCCTAAATACCATAAGAACTACCTAAGTCTTACCTAAACTCATATATAATATTAGGTATTCCTTAACAAATATTATCCCCATAAGCCTTAGAGTGCCTAAATAGATAACAACACTGTCTCTAGCGGCAGTGTTATAAAGCAGACTCGCGTTATCACTCCCACTTTATTGGCAGCCACCTTCCGACTCGATTGTCGCAGGATATAAAGGGGAACTTAAACCTAGATCTTCGCTTTGCTTTGCTTGTTGATAGTGAGCGGAAGTGAAGCCTTTGGTGCGACTTGGAACGATCAGGATATTCGAGATGGCTTTGGTGAAGGACATAGAGTAACGGATTGCGGAGCTGGAGCGTGGCTTTCTTGGATTAATGAGCTTGGTAGATACAGTTAAAACCTTAGGTTTGTAGACCGTGGCATAACCCCTCACCTAAAAAAGTAAGTCAGTCCCTTGATAACCTCTTCTTCGACACCAAGCTCAACTTCCTTCTTTCCAGACTTCTGCTGTGTGTCAATCATAAGCCCGAAGTTTCTTGTAGTACCCAAAATCCACCATTATTAACAATCCTCCCCTTCACAATAGTCGATAGACTAAAACAACACAGAAAAATGCCCGCAAGAGCCACCGCTCGTTCGACAAGGACCTCAGCTATGCGAACCTCCTCCACTGCATCTCATGCTTCCACCTAGGCACACCAGGAAGACCATAGGCTGATATCTGCTAAGAAATACGGCGCTTGATATTTGGGTTACATTCGCAAGGGTCTGATTGAAAAGGTAAGGTTCCTAAAGATTCAGAGACATAAACTGAGCGACATCGGATAGCAAATATCGATTTGAAAAATAACCAGATTTCGTTATGTATCAAATTCCATCGGTCCAATTAGACGCAGAGTCCGAATATGTAGGTATATCTACTTAAAAAGTCAATAATAGTCGCTGTAATAATTTTACTTAGTGAGCGTCACACTCATAGTTGCAGGCGCATTAGCCTGGTGGATATCCTGGTTGATAAGCCGTTATCTGTGGCTGCTTATGTTTTAAACAAACAACTTTACTTTCTTTGAGAAACGCTATAAGATGTCTGAAATAAAGGAGGAATCTCACGTCTCTAGATTTACTACTTAATCTACTAACCACAGTATATAAGTCCATAATAGAAATATAGCAGCCCCACTAATACTGCCAATTTCAGTACCCGCTGCTATATCACGTGCTACAACTGCAACGAGACCTGAGACAAAAGAAAGACAAGCGGAAAACACCAAGGGCCAGACCAAATTTTTCTTCTCAACCACATGCGCAATGCATACAACCTTTCGTATCTGTAGGTCATTGGAAGAGTGAACTTTGAAAGAGCTGGAATTGTGAAACAGTCTGTTATTTTCTGGAAGAGTTTCTGGTCGCAAGAAGCCACCTGTGAGTTCCCCAGATTTTTCAAGACTTTGAAATTGGATCTCTCGTGGAAAGAATTGCAGTCTAAACACAACACAATGTCAGGAAGGCTTCCATTGGGAACGTGGATGCGTCCTCCGCCATACGCGCCTCCGTGTCTCACAGATATTCTATCTAACGAGCTCAAACGTTGTCCTTCAGATCAGGACAGTGGATATGGCGGATCTCCGGCAGATCCAAATCAACGCCGGGGATTGGCATGTCTTCCCAATCTCGATTCCAACAACGGGATGGACTGGCACTCAGGCATCCACGGTTATTACGAGTCGGACGAGCAACTATATAAACCATCCTTCAAGGATTTTCCTATTCTCCTACCCATTCCACAATTTCCCGCTCCATTCATCTACCCATCCATGCAGAAATATCAAGGGGCGCAGGGGGTTGCTGACGTCACAAAATGCCTCGCAAGATCATGCCCGCCTGCGATGGCGCAAGACTTGCCCATATCTGCTCAAGAACCTTTACTCGAGTCGAAAAGGGAGCCGACGACCAGCTCCCGCTCGGGACAGGGAGTTACCTCAAGTTTTCCCACTATAGACTTCGACTCTGATGTCTTACCACGAACAATATCGCTCGACATGCTTGAAATAAAACGGCATGAGCCATCAAAGGCTAGGCTGGCGATAGCTGACGCATGGCTCGCCACAAACCCTGACGATCCTTCGGTCGACATCACTGCCATTGACAACGGATTACCAAGGGTGGAGGCGTGTTCTTCGACATGTCCATCTAAGTTACCTAATATAGTCAAAAGTAACCTGAGGCACAGCGACGACCAAAAAGAACTTTCTGGGGGTGACCCCCCGTTGTCTAGGCGGGGAGAAAGATATCATGAGATGGGTTTCCACTACAAAGGAAGTAGCTCTAGTACCGTCCACGCCTGGATCAGTTCATGCCCTGGGTTCAGTTTCCTCCAGTCCTGCCGCCATATCTCAGGATCTGGCCTCAAGAGGGGGCACTGTGGTCTCCTCAAGGACCTTGATACATGAATTACGCCATGTTTTGGACGACGGAGACTGTGAAAGCACTGTTGATGAGGCTTCACCAACAGAGGAGTACATCATGCGGAGCCCACATTTATCCTCGCCGGCTACTGATGGATCTGGATTAGATGCTTCTCCGCAAAGCGGTACAAGCTCTAGCAGTTTGGGTTCTGTGTCGAGCAAAAAGCATTCGTTTCCGTCAAACCATGGATCGTTCGAAGGAGGGGACGAAGATGGGCCCTCTCGAAAGGAGCCCCGTCGAGACAAAAACCCCCTTACTCCAGAAACCACCATGTTAGGCCAAGGCTGTGTTCAGATGCGTTGCCCCGTGCTGGACCCGCAAAAGTGTCTGGGTACGAACTCGACTATATCAGAGCTCCTGAGATCTCTTGGGAACAGGCATCGAATTGTAATATGCAAAGAGTGCTGTACGAAGCTTTCCATTCAAGATGAGGATAAGGCAGAGAATGTTCTAAAGAGACACAAATCGGCAGGATGCGAACGCCAATGTATCAGCACTGCGTGCTCTGGTGCTTTGGGCGAAGGATCATTGTATCATCGCAGAACTGAAGCCTGTCCTTCTTGGCAATCACTTTCTAGGGAGGTCAGATGGGCTTTCATTTGGAGTGTTGTGAACCCGGAACAACCCTTACCAGACCCAGATTTCACCACTGGTGTCGGATTTGAGCATCATACCGAGCGACGGCCGTGCAAGCAGCAACTACGCACCAGACGAAACGACATTTGCACTGCTCTTTCCCGGGATCTAGAAGCAAAGGAGAAACACTTAAGCTCTCTGGAAGCCAATCTGAGAGCTGCCAATAATCAAAAAGCACAGCTTCAGCAACGATATGACGAGAGGATAGTCAGCTTGGAGAACATTATTGAGACCTTGCTAGAGCGCCTAGTAGACAACAGTATAAGCGTTCCAAATTCACTGCGGAAGCGACTACAGAGCGAGTGTCCCAGGGTGTTCTGCGAGACAGGTGTAGGGCTAACGCCTGGAAACGTTCGAGCGCCTCTAACGCCAACTTCGATGCGCAAAAACGAAGAGCAGGAACCGATATTACTGTTACCTTCGACACAAAACAGTTCCCATGAAACGCCGAGAAACTCCCAACAAAGTCCAGGAATTACAACAATGAATCAACTACCAGGAGGATTACAAAATGCATCTGAAAACATTGCCAACTGGACTTGGGGGTCAACACTTACCAATCCCCAATATGTCAATGATAATCCTGAACCCGCTGTTTATAATACCAATTGTCAGCCAGGGCAAGCTTATACTTTTGATTCAACACTAAGTAATGGATATTGGCCAGATTCCGGTCAAATTAATAATTTCCAAGGCTTTTAGTAGTCTAGAGTCTTTTCTAAAATAGACAAATTAGTTATTTTTAGTCTAGGCAGTAGCTATATTAATAGGATTAGAAGCTAATCTAGAGGTAACTTCTGTTAAACCGGGTAGACTATAATAACTAAAAGAGTTACTAACTTAAGTGGCATACCTT
Organism: Fusarium concolor; assembly: GCA_013184415.1. Taxonomy (NCBI): domain Eukaryota; kingdom Fungi; phylum Ascomycota; class Sordariomycetes; order Hypocreales; family Nectriaceae; genus Fusarium; species Fusarium concolor. The sequence goes on from JABCJY010001268.1 coordinate 12,030, forward strand.
ATTTTTAGCCTAATAGTTTAATAATTAAGAGTCTCAGAGGTCTGTAAGCTAGCATACCTATAACTACCCAAAAGGTCACAAGTTCAAACCCCAGAAAACC
>JABCJY010001276.1:0-63617 GCA_013184415.1 Fusarium concolor
ACACCTTCTAGCCCAACACAGGCACCTCTGTTCGCTCCTGCTGAGATTGACAGTCACAAACGCATCATTGATGAGCATCTTCAAGCTCGCGAGAACAATGCCTTCGTTGTGGTCTCGCCTCCGAAACGCGGGGACTATGAGCTCGTGCTTTCGTTTAGATCACAAATCATAAAGAAATACAAGGAAAACCCTCAGAAGTGGCTTGAACAGGAACGGAGACAACTCAAGGCCGACCAACGGGCTCGTGACAAAGGAGTCCCTCGCATCTTGGCTGCCAAACCTGCCAAGACACCTCGAGCTCGTGCCGATCGGGTCCAGAAACCTCAACCCGCCCCGCGACCGATCCGAGCCCATCCTGCTGCCAGCCCCAATCGACCAGCAGCTCGTGTTAGTGTTAGTGGCACCCCTGAGCCATCTCGTCGTGTCGTTGCTCCCAACCGTGAGGACAAGGACTTCAACGCTCAGGAGGACTTCTGCCCGCCCTTGGACACTCTTCCTTCCAAGCCCAACTGCCTTAAGGTGGACTGGAAGGGTCAGCCGGTTAACCTCAGCAGCGATCCTCATGTGAACCTTCTTCATCCCGAGGAAGTCGCGCTGGCAAGCACCCTGCGATTGGACTGCGCAACCTACCTGACAAGCAAGAGACGCATCTTCACAAAGAGACTGCAGTGCTACCAGATCGGCAAGGAGTTCCGCAAAACAGATGCTCAGCAGGCCTGCAAGATCGATGTGAACAAGGCCTCCAAGCTTTGGGCTGCATTCGACAAGGTCAACTGGCTCGACTCGAAGTGGATGGAGCCCTTCAAGCAGCACCAGTTCTGAAAGCATCAAGACACAACATGTGCATCACGAACCTGAACGTCATCGAATCGATAAATCTCAACTGTTACGAACTGACTTTACTACAACACAGCGAATGGGGATTGCATCTAGCGACTTGGTTGAGCAACATGGCCTATTTCTTATGTTTACCCCTTGTCTTTCTGAACTGAACAATCATGGTTCTGGCTGGGGCTACTTTCCATTTCACCCTTTTCAACTCAACCCCTGGGTATCACGATACAAGGGCATTATTCGGAATCACGGCACATTTTTTATTTGGATGATACACCATAGCATTAGGGATCCTCATCACCATGATACCCGGAGTGCGATATACACCTGACCCTGACCCCTTTGCGCGATCACGTCACACCACTCCACACTTTTTTCACGTTTTGTTTTCTGTTTTTCGATTCTCTTGTTCACCTCGCCCCTCTGAAGTCATGTCATTTTCAAAGTTGTCGGGGCGAGAGGTTGTGAACAATGAGGTATTGCATGGATGGATGTATGGCGTTTTTGTGTATGGCCCCTTCAAGAAGCCTGCGGCTGAACGGGAGCCCATTTTATCTGGATTACGAGGATGTAGGCCCTATACGGGCGGTGTTATGGCAGAGGCACAACCTTCTTGCCCAGCGCTGAGATTGGATTACCCTCACTGAGAGGATTAACTTAGATGAGCAATAACATTTTTACCCAAGCGTTTGTTTCCTCGAGAGTGAGAACCAGCCGATGGCGAAATAACAAAATGAAACCAAGTGTAAGCAAGCCAGCCGTGATATGACGGATGTCGCAACAGTGAATGCACGTAGGGCCCTCCTGGTAGAAATTCCTTCAGCCCTATACTACTTGGGGGCCGCTCGCTTCCTCTAGAGGCTAAGCGTGAGCCATATTTCTGGGTATGGAAGCATGTCTGTTGATGTGCGGTGCCGTGCGGTACGTAGAAGCGGGTGAAGCCGCCGTTGCAGCGGGACCATCAAGCCATGACATTCGAAGTACCTCAGAGTGTCATCTTCAGCGAATGGGTACTTGGCTGGGGAGGGGGGGAGTGTGCTGGAAACAGGAAAGGCTCAGGGATTCAGTGAGAGGTGGAGTAGACAGCGGGAGCTTATCGGGTGGAGAAGGAAAAGAAATGTGAATCTGTGGCGCTGTGGCTTGGTGATGATGATGATTGAAGTATGAGTGAGTGTAAGAGAATACGTTGTCTTGTACTATTCTAATTAAGAGTGTGAAAGACTATTGGTAAGAGTTAATTTTGAGGCTCTACTGTGGAAAGTTTGTGAGGTCTAAGTTCAGTATGACTGTTGCGTGGCTGGAAGATGTGAGAGCTGGCCAGATACATTCAATTATGAGGAAAGGCAGTCAAGAGGGTTGTACCCTGATACTCTTCTCAGTTGCCTATATGAGAGCGGGATTGGTTACGCTATCAGTTTACACCTTGGAATTTACAAAGTCAAGCAAGACATGCTTTCGTTGCCATCCATCTCTGTCAGATATTCACAAACTTTATCAGACAGACGATGACTCAGCCCTATCTCTGTAGACGGCGTAATGCTTCTTAAAATTATATATAAGTTTAGGCAAAGTTCAGGTAGACTTTATGAATTTCTCAAGTCCACAAGCTTGGCGGCATCCAAAGAGTTATGTCACTTCAGAAGAGCCGAAGCCAGCACCCTTTACTTGCCGAGTTGACGATTTTCAATGTCGAAGATGCCATCTGAGAGATTTGCTTGCTATATAGAAAGAAACAAACCGAGCAGATGTCAACCAATTAGGATCCGGTATGGTGTAGTGGCTAACATTTCGCGCTCTCATAACCTGAGAGATCAAGTACCGCGGAGCCCAGGGTTCGATTCCCTGTACCGGAGTTTCTCTTTTGCATTTTTAACCTCCTCTACTCAAGATCCTTTCTGTGTGTTGTTTCCTTTTTGCTTCGAGTTTAGCCTGAGTTGCTAGCAGATATGGTTGTTGTTGGATGACCTATGTATTGATGAGGAGTTGACAGCCTGAATCGTTGGATTAGCTTGGAACTGCCATCTTTAAGGAATAACTTTAGTGTTCTGATACTCTAACATGCATAATGGCAAATAAGTGATTACTATGTAGTAGAATTGCCCTGAACATAGAGTTGGATCTTGACTTAGAAGCTTTGGGTGGGTTAAAACTGAAATGAAGTGAGGCCCGTCAACACCAAATTTCAACGCCACCTTAGACTGCAGAGGTAGCCAGAGTAATCATTACTTTCTATTTGAATCACATATCCTAGTCTCAGGATCTAAGCGAGTTATGCATGTCCCAAGACGCACTCCAAGTCAACTCCGTGATGCATTCACCTACCCACGAATTCAACCCTCAATTCGGACCGAACATCACAACAAGACCAGCGTAATTGGTTTAGTGGTAAAATTCTCCGTTGCCATTCGAGTAACGTCGGGGAGCCCTGGGTTCGATTCCCAGATTACGCATCACATTGAGCCCTTCAAGGGCTTGTCACATCCTTTTTGCCATTCTCATGTCATGGTGTTGATAATTATGTCATGTTCATCTATCGTACAAATGTCCTGTCCCCTTACTGACCAGCGGCAATGGTGTATCCACCGTCGACAGCAATAGTCTGTCCAACCAAGTACTGGTTCGTAGCAAAGAAGAGCACAGTAGCAGCCATGTCTTGGTCTTTGCCAGCCCGTCCAGCGGGAACCTTCTCGGCGTACTTCTCCCTAGGGATATAGCTCTTCTGGCTCTCGTCGCTTCCATCGGTGGTCATCTCGGAGGGGAAAACACCAGGGGCGATGCTATTGACGCGGATCTTAAGCTTGTTGCTGCAAACCTCAGCAGCGAGCATGCGTGTGAGGTGGACAGCAGCACCCTTGGAGGCGTTGTAGGCAAAGTGGTGCTGAGATTTCTGGATCAGACCGCTAATAGAGCTGATGTTGATGACGGTCGAGCTCCAGCCCTGGTGCTTTTCACTGCTCTTCTGGAGGAGAGGGAGGAAGGCGGCGGTAGTGAAGTAGAGACCAGTGACATTAGTGTTGTAGGTTGAGTTCCAATCCTCAAAAGTGGCGTCCTTGTTGTCGAAGAGGTTCTCTCGCATCTCCTGGGCAGAGTCGGCCTCGACTTGGAAGGAGTTGCTGGAAATACCAGCGTTGTTGACAAGAATGCAAAGGCAGTTCTCTCTGGACGAGTACTCCTCGTAGAGCTTCTGGATACCCTCTTTGTTACCAACGTCGGCTTGGATGGGAATAATCTCGCCAGCAATGTTCTTGCCGTACTGCTCCACGACTCGATCGAGCTTCTCCTTTGTGCGGCCGGTGATGTAGACCTTTGCCCCGTTGACGGCGAGAGCTTGAGTGGCCATGAGACCGATACCAGAGCCACCACCTAGAGGTTGTTAGTCATGATGCTTCTGAAGTATGATGTTGAGATTGCACATACCCGTCACGAGAGCAACCTTGCCCGAGAGATCAAACAGGGCATCTCGAGAAAAGTCTCGGTGCTCGCCGCCGCTCGCTGGTTGTTTTGCTGACATGTTGTATGTAGTGTATTGAAAGTCCCTTCGGATGCTCGATTGAAAGGTTCGGAGTTGGTTTGCAGTTGTGATGCAAGAGTTCTTGAGCGGAGTCGTAAGTCGAAGTGCAGATGCTGGTGCTGGTGCTGGTGCAAGAAAGCTTCTGGAGCAGGGAAGTCTAAGAGTCTGAAGGAGCTGCTTGGACATGATTCTTATATCACTTCTCGATCTCAAAGAAAAGAGGGGTATAGAACAAAACAAAAACTGCAATTGCAACTGCGAGGGACTGACAACCTTGACCAATGCCGTCTTATGCCCTCTTCCTCCCCCGTACGCCAATGACGAACTCATGGCTCCAGGATGAAATCAGGTCCATTTTGTCGTTATCCATGACGAAAGATAGCGGAGGAAGTGATCCGTAGAGGTCAGAAAAGGGTATGACAAGCGATAGAACAATTGGAGTCTCACTTACTTTTTGCGAGGTGAGCTCCTGTCATGACGTCGACGTGGGGTCAGGATGATGAATTGATCCCTCCTCATCGCGATCTTCAGATCTTCAGGGTAACGGTCAATTGCCTTTTTTTCTTTCTTTCTTTTGGATCCAAGGCAATCGGACTGTTGAGCCTTTTCCATGTTGTGTGACTTGTAATTCCTAAAACACCTGGCAAGCTGTTCCGATATAACCTTCAGATAGGTGATAGAGCTGCGCAAGACAAAAACTCGGTCCCAGCATACCTCCCAAATCGACAGCTAGGTGAAGTTGCTATCGGCCATACCATAGATGTGGCGGATGAGGTTTTGTAGTGAGATTTTAGTTGCTTAGAATAAAAAGAGTACTTATCGGGAATGTGGCCGTCGAAGTACTACGTGGTTGATGTTTCGCTGATGAACTCATCGTCGCCTTTCTTCATGCGCTCGGCGCTGGATAGCGACGTGGTCTAATACGCGGATGTTGTGTTTCTTAGAACAAGACGGCGAGTGGCAGCGATGAGTTGGCGGAACATCTTGACGACAGATTCTGATGAATGAGTGTTTATTGGCGATAGTAGAGTTGGCTCTGATGATGATGTGTGATGGGTTCTCATGAATCGCAGCTGGCGCCTTTCTCTGTCTCGATGGCGGATGGCGGGTGGTCTGGGACATATGTTCAGGGTCAACATTTTTTAGCCAGATATTTAAAGGAATGATATATCTGGGTTGGCGATGATTTAACGACTTGATGCCACAAATAAGGAACAAGGGCTGTAACGGGTACTTACTTCCCTTTATACAACAAGGGGGCAGGTGGGTTGCAGAGATATCGAGATTGAGGCATAAGAAAGAATACCTAGGCAAGGGTGTCATAAAGATTAGGATAATTTACCTAAAGGCCTAGGGCCTAAATGCCTACTGTAATTATTTACAGTATGTCGATAGGTTGGTGTCATGACTTCACAATCTTGAGGCGTGAGGGTTAAGCCCAACGACATCAACAATATCACGATCCCCTGCATTCCATATCAACACCACTCGTGTCTCTTTATTTCACAATATTCCTACACTTGTATCCGCGATCGTCTTATTACAGAACAGACCTCAACGGCGTTATACCCAAACCACCAACGCCATTCCATGCCATGCCATGCAGCCATCCCATCCCTCGTCTTCCGTCACTAACCATGATCTGTCTATTTAACCTCAATGTGCTGTACTGCATTCTGCCACTTTTGCTCGTCCGTCCTAGCAAAGGAGATTAGTCAATGTTCATCAAGGTATCAGAGGTATAAGAAACTTACTTGTCAAAGCGCAATAGCTTGCCCAGCACCGGCACAAGTTGCGCCCTTAGCTTGGTGTCCTTTTGTTCCAAGAACTGCAGCAGAATTGTCTTGAGATACACCGTATCCGGAGCTCCGCCAGCTGCTGGCGCGCCATTGCTTCCACTTCGTACCGAGTCGAACGAACTACGGCTCGAGCTGGCCACGAGTTTGGTTTGCGCTGCCTTGAGATCCTTGGAGAGCTTCTCATACCGCTGCCTTGACTCCTCTAACATCCGTCGTAGCTCTGCTCGCTGCTTCTCCACATCACGAACTTGCTTCTCTGATGCATCCAGGGCTGTACGGAGCTGTGATGCTGTTGTTCGGAGCTCATCCGCCTCGGCTTCAGCCTTCTCCTCAACGGACTCAAGCTCTTCTCGTCGTCGGCGCCACTCCTTCTCACGCTGCTCGAGTTCATCTCGTTCGTGGGTGAGAGTCTTGACCTCGCGCTCCAGATCCTTCAGCTTCAGCTTCAAGTCTTCTGTCTCGCGTGTCTTGCGTCGTGCAAGGGTGCTCGACTCGTCCTCAATTCGATCTCGCTCCTCAACAGCCGCCTCCATTCGAGATCTCATCTCTCGCACCTTGTTGTCGGCACGCTCATCAACATCCGCCAGCAGTCGGCGCATTGTCTCGCCCTCACGAGTGCGCTCCTGAAGCAGTCGCTGGACCTCGGCTAGTTCCTCCTCAAGAGACTCAGCTTGGGACTTGGATTCCTTTAATTGTACTGACATCTCCGCCGTCTGGTCTCGCATGCTGCTCAGCAAGCCTTGGGCGTTGCTGTACTGCGACGTCTTGAATTCAGCCTCCTCTTGCGCTGCTGACTTCTCTCGCCTCAACTTGTGTATCTGCTCTTCAAGCTCCTTCACCTTGGGACGCAGCTTGCCGAGTTCCTCCTGCACTGTCTTAAGCTCATGCTCTGCCTTTTCGCCCTTCGCACTAATCTCAATTTTCTCGGCCTCGGATCGGCGAAGGTCCCGTCCAGATACTCGCTGAGCATCCTCGAGGCGAAGCTTGGCGTTTGTTTCGGCTGTCAACTTCTCCTGCAGACCCTTGATCTCAGTCTCGCGGTCCGATGCCAGCTTCTGGGCGCGTTCCACGTCTCGCTTCAGACCCTGCTCTCGTTTCTCCATATCCTTGAGCTCCTTGGTCTTGGCTGCGAGCTCCTCCTTCGTAGTTTTCAGTGTAGCAGACTCCTGGCGCAAGCTCTTGAGCTCAGGCTGCGCCTTCTGTAAAACCTCACGTAGTTCTGTAAGATCCTTGAATCGGTTCTGAGCCAGTTGCTGCGCAGCACCCAGATCTGCCTGTAGGGTTGATGTCTTCTCCTTGAGGTCGTCGTATTCCGTCTTCAATGAGTCCATCTCGCTCTGAAGCTTGGAGCTGGCTTCGGCATCTGATGTAGACGAGCTGATCTTCTTTTCAAGATCGGCAATCTGTGTCTTGAGCTCCAGCTTCTCAGCCTCGAGTTCCTTAATCTTCTCCTTGGCCTCGACATGATCTTGGCCAATTGTAAGCAGGTTCTCTTGCAATGACTCAATCTCCTCGCGCAAGTCTTCCTCGGTCTTGCGCCTCTTGCTCAGGCGGTCAATCTGCGTATCCTTTTCAGCAACCTCCTCCTTGAGCTTGGCAATCTCGGCCTCAAGCTCAGCGTTTCCTGCAGATTCAGCGGGTTCGGCAGGAGTTTCTGGCTCAGGAGTCTCCGTAGCTCTCTCGACAGCGGGGGCTGCAGCACCAGCAGCGCCACCCTTGCCCTTCTTCTTTTTGTTCTTCTTCTTGTTACCGCCGCCCGCCGCGGGTGCAGGGGAGGCCGCAGGTGCTGGTGTTGCAGCAGGGGTAGGTGCAACAGGAGCAGGCTTCGACTCCAATTTCTTGGTCAAATCGTCAATCTTGGTCTGGCTCTCGGACTTCTCCTTCTTCAGAGTGTCGATCTGGCTGTTGAGGCTGTCGATCAGCTTCTTGGAGATATTCTTCGCGTTTGAAGCCTTGGCCAGCTCTGCATCCAGCTCGCTCGCGCGCTTGTCTGAAGAAGCAAGTGAGACCTCCAACTCATCAACCTTGGCTGTGTGCGTGTTCTTGTCCTTCTCGAGCTGTTCGAGTTGCTTTTGCGCCTCTTCCAATCGCTGGTTCAATGACTCGATTTCCTTGTTGCGCTCATCGAGTTGTGTCTGAAGTAATTTCTTGGCGGCGTCAGCATCGCGAGACTCGCTCAACTCTCGAGTCGCATTCTCCAAGTTCTCGACCAGACCAGCGCTGTTCTCCTTGACGGTAGTAAGCTCCTTCTGGAGACTCTCCACCTCAGACTTGAGCTTCTCGATCTCCTCGGACTTGGATGCGACATCGGCCTGGAGCTGGGGGATTTCATCGTCATAGGAGAAGAACTCTTCGTTTGCCTCCTTTGCTTCAGTAACCTCGGACACAGACTTTTGCGGTTTATGCTTGGGTGAGAACATTCCCATGACAGAGGAAACGGGAGACTTGGACTTTTCGGGGACTTCTGGGGGAGTCTCTTCGTGCTTGTCATCCTTGGGAGTCTCTGACTCGTCGGTCTTTGTCTGAGAAGCATTGTTTGACTTGAACGCCTCCAGCTCTTCTTCCAACTTTTTGGCCTTTTCCTCGGTCTCGTTGTGCTTCTTCTGTAGCTCCTCTTTATCCGTTGATACCTTCTTGAGCTCCTGCATCACCATGTCGCTTCGGAGATTCAGTTGGTTGAGATACTCGACAAGTGCTTCAGGATCGCTGATGGAAGTCAAGGGGGTGTTTTCTCGAAGAGCTTTCTCGAACGGTTCGATTGCCGTTGCCCGCCTATGGGCAACACGGTAAGAACGAAGCAGTTCTTTGAACATGTGTTAGTCTCCTGCATATTGCATGCGCTTCTAGAGATATTGTCTTACCGGGATAAGTCGCCTCGAGCTTCTCCAATTTGCGCAGCTTCTGACGAATCTCCGGGCTCAACTCCTGCGGCTTTGTCGCCTCTGGTTTGGCCGCTGAAGCATCGGCCGCACCATCCTGGCTTTTTCCCGAACTGGCCTCATCCTTAGATCCCTGAGTGGCTGCAATGTTCTCGTCCGATCCGCTGCTTTTAGCAGTGCCATTATCGGATTTGCTCTCGTCGGTCGCAGCTGGAGGCATTGGGGTAGCAGCACGACTGGGCTCGTCGCTATCGTCGATCACAAAAGCAGCTTCGAATACGGCAGGGTCTGGGTTCGCAGCGTCGCTTGTATCGGTGACTTGTTTTCTGATCTTTGCGCGCTGGGCTGGTGTACCATCACCTTTGCGCGACGATGTTGAGGCAGTTCTTGATGGGATTTTCGATTGCGAAGCAGCTGACTGCTGGCGAGCTTGTTCCTCGGCGATGGTGCGATCGATTGCACCTCTGATCCGCTGAGAATAGGTTAGTTGAGGTCAACATGATTAGAGTGCAAACGGTTATCACGGGGAACCAACTTGGAACATGATGGCTCCCTTGGGTCGAAGACCAGCGTCTTAAGATACCAAGGGACGCGCGTAATTTAGATATTAATACGAATCTTTGTGACAGAGAATAAAAAGAGACAAAGGAAAGTCTAGAACTGCAATGTGAAGAGAATAGTAGGCACCTCAACAAAACGCCTTCATGACGATGCAAGTGATTGGTAGTCAAGCTGATGAAAGGAGTTGCAGGGTCTTGACTGGACAGAGTTACACCACTTGCCATGAGCGATCCTCCGTCTAAAATTCTGGGGTAGGAGGATTGTGGCGCTAATGAATTGTGGCTCAGGGATCAGACCAAATTCCACGTGTTCATGGAAGCTAGAGTGGCTGCAATACGAGTATTGTAATTCCAAGAGCTCAGATATTCTCAATAGTGTCTCAAATTAACGCTTTATACCTTTCTCTAAAGAAGTATCTTAGTTAGATATTTTCAGGTGGTTAACTAGACTACTACGAGACGAGTTGGGCTCGCTCGCTCACCTGGAACATGCATCCATGACCTGTAACTTGATGTTCTAGGCGATGCTCGCCAACTGCTTTGATCCGGATAGAAGATGCATTCGAACTCACAGATTCTGTCAAGTTGAAGATATATATAGGACTTATTGGAATACTCAATTCGTATCTGTTGTAAACATATACTGCTTCTCTTTGGGCGTGAAATAGGTATCCGTAGGCAGAGTGAGTTCAGTTAATGCATCCAATAGTGGAGCCACTGCAGGCTAGGTACCTACAGCTGCCCTCCCTGTCTTGCCTGGGCGCTCGGTTCTCGAGGCACATGCTCAAGCTGAGCTGAATGAGGTCACTCCTGGCACGAAAGCTACTGGACAACTTCACAACCGCCATTCCTTTACATTTTGTCTATCCTTCACTTCCCCAACTTTTCTTCATACCGCGACCTTTTATATATTTCGCCCATATCTTGGGCATACCTTCCCTCTCTTCTGTTCTTTCCTTCTGTCGTCTTTTCTTCACAAACCTCCATACTCGAATCTCCCCCCACTGTTAGTTTGATCAAAATGGTGGCCTTTTGGCCCTGGGGGGTAAGTCGCCATTCGCTAGATGACCTGAGGACACGAGCTAACATGCCCTTTGCAGGACAAATCCTCCTCGACCGCCGACTTCGAGAAGACTCTATCTACCCTCTCGACCAAAATCGCCGATACTCAGGCCGCCCTTGACAAGACCCGCGCAAGTTCCCGCCGCGCTCAAGTCATCTGGACACTTTACCTCAGCTTCGCCTATCTCGTCTATGCGATCGTCCTTCTTCTCGTCCTCGGGTATAATAATCTCGGCGCTTTCGAATGGGGCGGTTTGACAGGTGGCCCAGTGCTGTAAGTTCTCCCTGAAATCCTGGCTATGCGACTCGCCAGCTCACAAGATCACGACAGCATCTACGTAACCCGCACGACCCTCGCCGCATACTACAACTTTCGCATCGAGACCCTTGGCGCTCGCCTTAAGGACCATCAGCAAGAGCGCGCGAAAACGATCCAGAAACTCAAGGATGCCACCAAATATGATTCTACCATGGAGCTGATTGAGAAGTACGGAGGGGCTGAAGGAAAGGGCAAGGGCAAGAAGAAGGATGGCGAAAAGGAGGACGACGAGAAGCCCAACAAGCAGCGGCATTATGGTACTGTATCTGGAGCTACAGGGCGAACACGCCTGCCCCCTCCTCCTACAGCCAACATCCAGCGCCCTCATAGCAGCCCCCAGCCAGGCAGTCCCATCCCGACCTCAAACCCAATGGAACCCGGTGCCGAATTTGCTCCCAACGCTGAATTCTCTGAGCATCCGCCTCCTTTCATGCCTGGTACTCCTCAGCCTCCGCTGTCAGTGAGCGGCTACCCCTCATATTCGGCTGGCCCCCCTGAAACCCACTGGTACGACCGCATCTTCGATGTTCTTCTTGGCGAAGACGAAACCGCTCCCAAGAACCGAATTGTTCTCATTTGCAAATCATGCCGACTTGTCAATGGTCAGGCTCCTCCAGGAACCAAGGCTCTGTCCGAGATTGGCCAATGGAGGTGCATGTCATGCGGTGCTCTCAATGGAGAGATGGACGAGGGAAAGCGCATCATGAATGAAGTTCTCGATGCTGCCAAAGAAGCTGGTACCGATGGGGAGAGCGATCTTGCTAGTGAAAAGGGCGAACCTCCTATGATCGACGTGACAGGGGTAAAGGAGGAAGACGATGATGATAGCCCAGTACCAGGTATTAAGAAGCGCCGAACCAAGGGCAAGAAATGAGCTGTATCTACTATGTAATTCTACACGAGCGCCATGGTGTTGACAAACACGGAAATGAGGTTTGGGTTTGTTTAATAATGCAATATGTTGAAAGTCACTCACCCTGGACAAGTGTATCATGGAATGCTTTGGAGCATACATAGAAACTTCGCTGATCGTTTGTTGCATGCTCTGTATTTGGCTTCGATGAGTTGCTAGTCATCGAAGCTTCCTGGCAGTGTGCTGGTCATCATGAACGAATAATACATTTTTTATGTCTGTCACCATCCAAAATCCAGTGAACCATATTCTTTCGCTTCTCCTCTCGCGCTCACATTCCTCACCAACTACCGCACCATCACACCAGAGTCTCCAACTTATCGCTGTAAAACATGTTAAGTCTATCATTTTCGGCTATTCACTCTCTCAACCAATTCCAACGCTTCTGTGAGACTTCCATGTAATACTGCAAGTCCAGCACACGTACCCCAAGATTCGTTATGTTCTAGACCAAAGAACGCTGAGACATTGAACATCATAATTCTTTTCTGACATCATGCGGCTCGCTTCAAGGATACCGCGGGCCAGATATGTAGATGCACAAGCGTAGCACCGCAAGCCAAGTCGTGTGGATCATCAAACAAAAAAAAAAGACCAGTTCATCCACGTCATGTGGGTGCCTTGGACTGTCGACTTTGGTTCGCTTGTTTCTCTGTATTCGACATGTCCGAAGCGTCTATAATCACTTTATCTCTTTCTCACTTCCGTCGCCCAGCCGTCGATGCCCTCACCGCGGCCACCGACCTCCAGGCCCTCAATCTTCAACCCCTTCATGCCAGGTGTATCCTCCAACCAGTTGTGGCCTGCCATGCCACCAGCATTGGCTCGCTTCTCAGGCACTAACTCCAACATTGGGGTCAAGAAATCTGAGATACGCTTTGCTTCATCTTCCTTGAAGTGGTACTTCTCGCGTAGAACGTCGGGTAGAGCCCAATGCCGCAGTCGGTGGATGTTCCGCAATTCTCCCTTCCGGTTGAAGATTTCCTGACTCCACTTGCCGCTAAGACATAGAGATTTCGGGAACGGTCCAAGAAGCTCGATGATCTGAGCAATATGGTCGTCGTCCTTACCATATTTGGTACCTGACTGGGGATCAAACAAGTAGTCACCTGTAATCAACTCGAACACCTAAACGCCACTAGTTAGCAATGCTCTGCAGAAGCCAATGATGGCCTCGTCTAGAAAGTTGGGGCACATACCATAGCTGCCATACTCCATACATCAGTGCTAGCACCCCACTTGGAACCCAAAATGACCTCGGGTGATCGGTACTGTCTTGTCTGAATGTCGTTGGTAAAGTGATGATTGGTCCAGCAGGCATTGCCCAGGTCTGCAATCTTGACGCTGATAACGTCAAAGGCGTGCGCATCCTCTGCCTTGCGCTTCTCGCCTATTGAGGCGGAGGGAGAGTTCGATTTGTCTAGAGAAATGCCTGAGACCTCTCGGCTGAGAAGATCGCTGGAAACAAATGTTAGCGTCTGATAGACTTAGTAAGTTGAGTGGTGGACGACTTACGCAGACTTTTCTCGTTGTGTTTGAGCATCTCCAGGCTTAGGGGATGCCTCCTTTGATGATTTGCCTGTTGATGAAACTGGATTAGTCACTTGGATGCTGGACATGTGATGGCGGTGATGGTTTCTGGGCCGCTTACCTTCGTTCAAAACACCAGCAAGACTGGAGTGGTTGTTTGGTGAGGGGAAAAGGTTTGACTGGTTGAAGCTAGTGTTGAGGGGAGACGGGAGTGGTTGACTGCCGGTGATGAGAGTCCTTCTGCGCCGTCGTCCATTGCGGTTGTTCTCCTTCTCGGCAGATTCAGGTTTGACGACGCGCTTAACTATCTGTTCAACATCTCCAATCTCGATAAGGACGTTTTCTGGTTTCAAGTCGGTGTGAATGATACCACATTCGCGATGGAGGTAATCGAGGCCCAGAAGAACCTGCTTTGTGATTTGTTTGACGAGAGGCATAGGAATACCGCGATGGTTCCAGCGCTTGATAAGACCAAGCAAGTTCTCTCCAAGGACCTCGAATACCATACAGACGTGGGTACCATGGGGTCCCTTGTGCTCAAATGAGTCCAGGAGACTCACAACGTGCTTGCGACCGGGATGATCAGGCTTGGCCTGAACAATCTTGTTGAGAAGCTTAATCTCATCGATGGCGGTCTCGGTGTAGTGGGCGGCGGAACGAACGACCTTGAGGGCGACGTGCTTGCCGTTGGTGTTGTCGCGGGACAGCCAGACGGTTGAGAAATGACCCCACCCTAGCTTGCGAACGACTGTGTATTTTCCATCCTTGAACTTCTCTCCAACCTGTACTGGATGGTAACCACCTTTGCAGTAATCCTCAGAATCCTCCTCATCTGCAGTATTTTCGGCGGCGTCTTCGACGGAGGAGGAAGAGGGGGAGTGGGCCATGGCTGAGAGCTGATGGGATCTAGACGAGGAAAAAGGAGGTCAGTGGTGGTTCAAAATATATCTCGAGATGCGGCAAAAATCAGCGCACAAAAGCGACGTGTTGATGATGAATAAGAATTGAGGCGGAGCCAATGCAATCGGATCAAACAACCACGGTCGCAAGATTTGGTGGGAGAGCGACGGCGGCGAACGAGCTGAGGCCTTGCGCGTGGTGGGGGACCTTTGCCGGATTGGGCTTGGGTGTAGTGAAATGGCGGGGAAGCATCAAAACATCATCCAGACGATAATGTAGTAACGAGTCAAGACAATCAGATAGCCCTTCCAGTCTGTGACTTCGGCACAAAAAGACTCGGGTGACGAATTGACAGCGGTGAAACACACGCCTAACCTTGGGCGCCAAACCGCAATCGACAAAGCATAAATGGGGTAGGGAAGTGCAACCTTGATTTGAGAAAGCTGGTCATGGTGTCTTCACATGACGCAGCTTGCGCTGACAACAAGTCGGGTGTTGGCTCTGCTTCTGTGTCCCTCTCTCTTTGCTCCTTGACTTTAGGAACACAAACCCGAGTCAATCACGTATTCAAAATAGTGATAATTGAGGGAGCAGCGCGCGACAGATAAGCCGGTGAGCGGCGTGGCGGGTTATGAGAGGGGGATAAGGAAAGGCGAGGGAGAGAACAAGGATCTGGTGAAAATGACGAAGATGACAAAGAGGTCCGCTGGGCGATGGTATGGTAGTGGTTATGGTCAAGTCGACTGCAATCTAGGGCGAATAGCGATGCGAGGGAGAAACCGAAACAGCAAGAAAGGAGAAAATAATATAAAAACAGGTGAGGCCAAGTCGAGGGAGACTTGTTGGATATTAGACGTCGACTGAGCTCGGGGGCGTGCTCCTTGTCTTTGATTTGCTTCGCCTTTCTTTGACTCTGGGCTCAGCGTCTTTGCGGATCTGCAGTCCCTTGGCGTTCTGGTTTCTAGGGCCCAGCTAGAGAGACCATGAGATGGCTGGCACGCGGCGCAACGCGGAGCGTCCCGCTCGGCGAATAAAGGGTCTTTCAGAGCTCAAGGCTCAAATATCCAGCTCGCCAAGGGCACTCCAAAAATAGGGAGCGAGAAAGTAGAATGCAGAGTGATGGTAGAGGGTAGCAACACAGTCAGGTGGTAACAGATCACAGACAGCCATGTCAACAACCACCATCACCATCACATTCTCATCCTCCTCCACATTGATCAGCCAACAGAAGCTCCAGGCACATTCAGAGGTGCCATGGGCAAGTGACTGAATGCACCACCCTCAGGGCAGGCCGAAATCAGGTACAGAGGACCCAGTGATCGATCGAGCGATCCAAGGTTTGTGAATGCCCAAGACTTATGGGGTCCTGTCCTCCTATCAAGGCCTAAGCACACGGGCCCCAAGCTCCAGAACCAGCCACTGTGAGCAGTGTCCACACTTGTTTCAATCTGCTTCACTGCTTCTGTAGGGTGATGCAATGCCGCGCCAGGTGTTGCTGAGGGTCTCTTTGGGCCATATTCATGACATGACGCTTGATCTTGCTTGAAGCCGCCATCGATTCCCTCGGATACAAAGACACAAGAGAGTTGTGGATCTGGTCTCATATCCACAGCAACATCTGATGTTGTGTTGTATGTAACTAGCGATAGAGGTTGGGGTGTATCAAGATCTCTGGCGAAATCGGACCAGCGGCTTGAAGGTTCTTGGATGGTGCCATGCATTCCTTAAAACCAGCGGTCTCGAGACAAAGATCAAAACAGTGTGCGACCACGATGTTTCCTAAAGCAAGTTCGTGTATGTCGATGCGATCGCAATGATAACAAAATATGGGGAGGAATTGCGAAGATGATGCAAATGTAGCCAAACAAAATGCGACAAGAATAAATAAACAACCAAGGAAATATTTTTATACATACCCAGCTGGCTGGTTTGTACCCTCCATGGTGATGATAGGCTTCAGGTCCTTCTTGCGCTTCTTAGCGGCGAGGCTGCTATTGTTGCTGCTGGTTCCATTGGTATTGGCATTTGAAGCCTTTTGGGCGTCGGGAGATTGTGTGCCGTTCATTGTGTTGGGGTCGTCAAATCTGCCTGCGCGCGACAGTGCAGAGTCTATATTCTAAGGTAAAATCGGGTTGTATCTGGCGTTCGTGTCGCCAAGTCGTCAATGGTCTTGGTCGTGAAATCGTTCAACGGTTTATCGTAACGTCGGATGCGACAACGTGTGGTTTCTTTGGGTGTCGGTAAGAATGGAGGATCGAGGTGAGTTAGAGTGGGGGAAGAGGGGCGCTTGTAAGTGCTCGCTCGAAGGACGTGGGGTTTTTCTTTTCTTTTCTTTCGCAGTGATGCTTCCCAAGAATATCTAAATCGCTCAGATGTTCAAGGTGTCGGACAGAGTCAGGTCAGGAGTGATCGGGGAGATGAGTACGGATAATAATTGCGGTCGTGGTGCGGCAGTGGCGTCAAGGTAAATCTTTTACAAAGTCGAACCAAAAGACGTTGCGCAACGGCGGCGCAATCTTACCAAGGATCAACCAAGGAAAGTGAGTGATTGTGTCTGAGCCAGAGCCTGAGCCAGTGAATTGGGCCCTGTGTAAGCTGATACGCTGTGATATGGATACTTGAATGGAATCTGGTTGACCGAGTAATGAATCGCGACGGCTTCTGTAGGTGTTTAGATGGAATCAGTCTTGGATGGATGGAAAGAAGAAGAAGGAAGAAAAATATAATCAGTCAGAGACAAGGAGGGGCACCAAGAAGCCAGGGTCCAGGTTGATGATGAGGTGGGAAGGTGAGAGACGACGACTCTTGCAGCAGCGGGAGCCAACAGAATTTGCATTCACTCTATCTACAAGTGCAAGCTATTTCCTAAATTTCGCGATCTAAAACCTAGCGCAAGAGGTAGACACGGATCTTCATTTAAGCCCCAATTCGCTGTCTGGTTTGTTGAAACAGAAGTATAAGCATAAAGCCTATCACACAGAATTGGAGTATGGAGAGTTTCATCTGAAAACATACTGCATCAGATGAAAAAGGCAAGACAAGACAAGACAGGATTGAAACCTCAACTACGATAACGAAGGTTTCTCCAAAGACGGATGCTCCAGGGGATGCATGCATGTGGATATCTTGAACAACTTTGCGGTTCACGGCCCTGAAGCAGCCCGAAGCACGCAACGTCTTACTGACAAGATAATGACGGTACGCTAGAGAAAGCTTTGCTTAGCATTCCCCAGCAGAAACTTGATCTCTGATCTTCCTTCTGACCCCTGTGCCTGAAATAGATGCAGACAACCAAACCTGGGTTGACACAGTCGGCTACAGCTAGTGACATTTGGAGTAAGGTATCGGCAGTCAAAACGATACTCGCAAATCCGGCGCTAAATCGTTTTGCGCACTCGCAGATTCCAAGCAACTGACGCCATTCCTCAAAGACCTTGCAGGTACCTCACGGACGTGGGGTACTTGAGCCACCTGAACAGGGCTCTCTCCAGGTTGTCCTCTGCAAGGATGCGGCGAACTGGTGTAAGTTAATTACTATTCCAGTAGATATTACCGTACTCTCGGTTCAGCTTCATGTAAATATCACTTTAATATTATCGCACTGACCGCTGAGTTATTGTCCTTCATACAACTCCAACCCGTATTCGCATTTATAAGGCATCTCAACTCCAGCCTCTCCAACCACCAAATCTTTGGGCTTCAATACCCGATCTGACGTCATCGATCCAGGGACCTACCAAGGAACACTTCCCGAAACTCCAGTCGTGAAACCCCCATATCATGAAAGAGACCCAGTGAGAAAATAGACTTGTTCAACATGAACGCTTTGGGACAGTATTCCGTTGTACGGGGATCTGGGATATAATTCTCGTGTCTAGCATGTGCTCCACTTACACGAGTCAAGTGTAGAAGTGATTCTTTATTCAGACCTTGAGGATGCGCTCTCACAAGCATGGACCGAGGTTGTCTTCCATGGATACTGTAGGATCAGAGGGCTGAGTCAATGACCTTACCACATCGACTATATTCTCATTCTTTCATGTGCTCAACATATAGGTAGGTCTACGCACGAAAGGCCACGTGGGATGGTTATCACACATGTCATCTGCTGTCTCAAGAGCACGAGACAACCACGCCTCACATCACCAGTGCTAGAGTCGCAAACCATGGTTAAAGCAATCTGCATTAGCCCATCATGAGGGCTCCAATTTTGATGAGTTTAATAGCCTAGTACGTATGTGTACGCCTCAAACGCCAAACCGAGAACCCGCGTACATCGACCCTCTTCTCTGATATCAACTAATAGTTTACAACCGGCATGCTCGCCGAGATAAGGTAGGTTCAGAGAAACTGTAAGATCCAGTCTGAAATCTTAGTTGGCACCCCGCCTCTTGCTCTTCTGAGCCATCTTGCGGAATGCTTCCATACCACCAGCACCAAGGGGACGGTGGCTGGAGTTTTGGGATCCCATGAAGGTGCTCTGGGGGGCAACAGTGTAGCTCGAGGGCAGGTTGATCATACGAGCCGAGTTGTTACCTCGGTCAGGAGCCAGCAGACGTTCACGCTCAGCCTCCTTGGAGTTCATCGCAGGACGTTGGGATAGACTGAACTGAGAGTTGGCCTTCTGGCGTTGTGCCATCTTCGCAGCGCTAGGGTCATAATTAGTATGGACAGAAAATTGGAGGGTGGGAGGGTACATACTCATAATCATAATCACGAGTCTCGATCTGTCGCTTCTTGTAATCGTCGGTTCGGTTCAAAATAGGTCGGCTCCATTCTCCGAGAAGTCGGGTTGCAATTCTCTTGATACTGGGCTCAGGTTTCTTGCTGCGAGTATAGAAGACAACCACCTTTCCGATACCGCTGCTGAGAAGTACTTCCTTCTCAATGTTCATCTTGGCAAGAGCGTTGAAAATGTCACGCTGGATGTTATATGCAGGAAGAGATCCGTCGTTCAGAGGCTCCAAGAAGAACTTGACGTGCTGCAAAAAGTTTGTATCGGGGTCCAGAACGGCATGTTGGACGTTGTTACGGTTCAAGATAGCGGTGACCTCAGGAAGCAGCTTCAGCTTGTGCAGAGCTGGTTGACCAGCTTCACGAGCCTGGTTATCAGCCTGGCATGCCTGCTCCATCTGCACCTTGAGATCCGCTAGAAGGTCATCAATCTCATCCTCGAGATCCTGTAAAAGAAAGGCTTAGCAAGAGAACCCGGACCCTGTATGGGAAAACCTACAATCTCATCTTTTCTTCTACGCTTGGGGCCGCTTGGCTTCTTGATCGCTGCATCCAAAGCTCGGTCGATGGCCCGTTTCCGTCGCTCCTCTGGTGTCAAATTCTCGTCCTTCTCAGGTTCTGGGCTGGCAGCCTTCTCACGAGGGCGTCGCTCTCCCTCACCGGCAGCGCGTCTCGATCGTCGTGAACTTTTACCCCCATCCTCTGCATCATCCATTTCAACATCGTCATCTCGATCTCGGCGCTTCTTATCTCGGCGTCCTTCACGAGGCTTCTTTGGGACTTCTCCGTCTGCGCGCTTCCGCTTCTTCGCCTTCAATGTGCGAGCAATATCTTCATCAATATCAACGGGACGGTCTTCGATATTGGCTGTTTCAGGGTCGTAGTCCTCGAACTGATCCTCGTCCACTTCAGACAGCGCATCCGAGTCGCGGTCAGAGTCAGCGGCGGCGACAGCATCCTCATAGTCTTGCTCCTGGCCATCGTTGACAGGTTCGTTGGCGTGCTCGCCAATTGGGGAATCCCTTTCGGACATGGCGTCGCGTCGTCGATCGCGTGAGATCGCTGTAAGAACTCTTTATCGGTCGTTTGATCCTCGAAATACTTGCAATTAACGGATTTCTTAAGAGTTTCTCGCTTGAAAATTTGCCGGTGACGGTGTGCTAAGAGCTGTGAATATGAGAGATTGACAATTCGCAAACCTTCAACTTTCTTTGTCGGGCTGGAGCCGCCACAGATGTGAGGCGCGACCCCTGTCCGCTGACATAATCATAAAGCTCCATTAGCAGCCTCAGGCAGGCGACCGTGGGACCCGCACGTTTGTTTACATTGGCCTTTTCCGTTGCTACGGATGAATTGATAATTGATGGATTTGGTTCGTAGCTGCTTTCATTCCACAGTGGCTTCCATTCACCCAAGACGTCTACAGACGTCCACCCCAACTTCCGTCCATCTGTTGAACCTTACACCGTAAATATTCGAGCTATTGCATAGTTGTCAAACGATTATGGATCGTCGAACTTACGAAGGTCCCATGGACTGGGAATACCAGAACAGTGGCCCTTTTGATCCCACAAGCCCTTTCACACATGCAGCAGCAAAAAACTCACAGAATGGTTAGTTGAAGCTTTGCCAGCCTCCACCGTAGCTGCAAGGTTCCACGGCGACAAACGCTCAGAGACTCTTTGCTAACCGGCCATTGTAGTCTTCGGTTCCCCTACGAAACCGAGTACAAGACCAAATCCTTTCGCAAATTTAGGGACACCTTCAAAGTCAAAACCACCGCAATCATCTTTCTTTACTCCTCAAGTATCTTCGAAGGCTACCGCACCAGCATTCCGAAACCCTGCATTCACAACACCCCGACGACCATTTGAGGATCTCGCGCTGTCTGAAGCTTCAGGAGCAGAGGATAGCCCTGCGCAGACAGAGGTCTCCGACTTTCCAAACGACACTCCTGAGGCGGATCGTATGAGCGACGTCAACATGGGTGGCATGGCAAGTCCCTCCAAGGTTGATAAGTCGTTCCGTTACAGCAAGGCTCCCTTTTCGAGCAAAAAGCATACGCCAGGTCGAGGTGAAATCCGATCGAGCCGAAATTTCATTCCGGGATCAGAGGCTATGCGCAAGCGGAAGAGGCATAACCTTGACAGAGATGTTAGCAGCGTAGTCCGACACCGATGGACAGAGTCCGACTCCGACTCGGAGGATAGCATCGCACCGAGACGGTCACGCGGCAACAAGAAGAAGACGGCAAAGGAAGCGCCAAAGGGTTTCTTGGGATCTCTGTTCCACATGTTGGATGAGCATCCCAATGCCCCTGACAATCTGTATAGATGGGTCAAGTTGATTGTCAACTTTTTTCTTGTGTCAACATTTATTTACATTGGCTGGTCTATTGTCAGCACGGTGAAAACAGACATCGAAAACGCCAACGAGATGGCACGAATCGAGATTATGGGCAGGATTACGGAATGCCAAACTCAATACAACATCAACGGATGCTCAAAGAACGACCGTCCCGCACTTAGGGCAGCGTGCAATGAGTGGTCTGAGTGTATGACACAAAGCCCGGAAGCTATCATGAGGGTCAAGGTGACAGCCAAGCAAATTGCCGAAATCATCAATGAGTTCTCTGATGCTATGAACCTCAAGGCTTGGGTAAGTTGTCCTCTGGACAGGCTCTTGGGTACCATGAAACTAACAACTATGCAGGGTTTCTTCTTCGCCGTTCTTATCTTCTGCGCCTTTGCGAATAACTTTTTCTTGGGTGGATATGCCAACAACAAGCCAGCAGCACCAGTACAGTCACAGCCTGCAGCTCCACCTCATGATCCATCCATGGCCCCTGAGAACGGGCCTGGATTCATGTGGGTTCCGGTACAGACACCAAGAATGCAGCGTCACATGTTACTCGACGATGGTACCGATACGGACAGTACACCGCCGAAAATGAAGGCGCTCCTTCCACCGCCTTATACTCCTTCGTTTCGTCGAAGCCCTAGCAAGGGAGATCGAGGTCGCAGCCCTGTTAAGGCCAACCGAAGTCCGAGCAAGGGCCGTCGCGAGCCATTTGCATAGCGTTCGACGGAGAGTGAGGGCATACGATCATTTATTTCTTTTGTTTTCGAGAAACAAAGTGTATAATAGTGGTGCATAGGGACAGGGCGCATGCATACGGGGCGCGGTTGGGTGGTGTTTGGAAAACCAGGTTATAGCATGGAAATTCATGGGATGGATGTTGGGGTATATTGTCAATCAAGTATACATGGCAGTGTCATTCTGCCTTCCTTTGTCACAGAAGAGCTATCTCATCTTCCTTTTGCTGGCGATAGCGCCTCCAGCTGCAGGGAGTCAAGATATTGACCACAGTTTGCGGCGATTGGAGGCTGATGTTACAGTGCAGCTCAGCTGAAGGTCAAATATCCAAGCTGAATTGAAGCTGTCAAATGTCAATGACGTACTGTGGGGTAAGGTTGCGAGGGGCACGTTGATGGATGGCCCTGGCATGAAAGCTAATTGCAAGGCGATGGTAGCTGGTCCTAGTATACCTAGGTACCTGATAAACTTGAGAAAGTGCTTGTTTTCATCCTTGTGCGGCAATTTATTAGGATATGCCGGCATTGTGCAGCAGCTATTCTCTTGGCATGCTCTGGAGGTATCAAGTCAATGGTTCGAGTAAGCAGTGTCAATCATTTGTTGCCAAGATGTGAGAGGCTTGTGACGATCCGAACATCATGGCTGATCAAATGCTGGGGTAAGCAAAGAAACCAATGTCTCTGACATCATCCCCACAGGGGCATCAAACCTTCTTCCCTTCCCTCTTAACGATGGTAAATAAGGCTTGAAAAGGACTATCTCATGGGGTATCAATTCCGATGTGAAAGTTATAGCGATGAAATGGAGGGCCGAAGAGCCGCTGGAGCCGTCAATGCAGGGAAACATGCACAATATGGAAGACTCCGCACTGATCCAATTGGGTGACTAAGTCGATGTGACCTTGGATCAGGCTTGGAGATGAGTTTGATGGCGTAAAACTTTGAGGGGAATTGCGGTACGCGAAAGTATTGTCTCAGACAACAAACCCGTCAAAAATGACATGATTTGCAGTTGAGATATGACGATGAAGACGCGAGTTGTAACAAAAGCTCATCGAGAGCCTCCAACTGCAGAATGACGATTCGCTGAAAGCATTGTCCACTCAGACCACCACGGCTTGAAGTTCGAATTTGGTCGATCTCGGTATCTGATCATGGCATTTCATGGTTACCTTAAAAGTGCCGATCTTTCAATTGGCCATGAGGTGGGTTACAAACACAAGAGCGTTTATGTTTATGTCAGTTAAGAATAAAGTTCGTTCTTTCTTTGGTTGTCAAAAGCGGATCAACCCCCGTCATTACACAAGAGGTTGAGCGCACCTTCTTGAGTTCAACCTCAGGCAGAGCAAGCTACTCCTCTCTTCGCATCTTATCGTGCCTACTCTCAGCCTCGACCTTGATCTTTCATTCAACACCCTATATCCATTCTCCAGAGCCTACGTCTCCGCGGCTCAATCATCGTCGGTTTCACGACATGAACCGCAGTGAGACAGAGTTCCAGCTTCTATGATCGAGCACAACCAGGGAGCATCTCCCAGTAAAAGTCGCCGAGGAAACGCATAAATCAACCAGCAAGGTACCGGGGCTACAAGCAAATAAGATCTGCTTGTCGAAAAGCTTCGCTGTGTTTCTATGCTCTTGTTTAAACCGGCCCGAACCTGTCGACGAGCGTAACGACAATCGTGATCACAATCGCAATCGCAAGAGATTCACCATCTCAGATACAGCCAATCTTCAGTGTCCCATTTCCACCTTTTTCTCCAAATCAACTCTTTTTTTACTTGGAAATAACCAACTTCCGCTCTTGATCTCGTTTTTCCTTCACCATCGTGCACTGATTCAATTCAATTCAATACCTGTCAATCCGTGCATTGACCACAGCCATCAGCTTCTGGTTTCTTTCGCCAGCGCAATCGACGATCGAGTGGACACCAGGAGTGTACGGATACCAATACTTCCCAACGGCAACGTTAATCCCTCTTTCAATCCGCAAAATTCGACGTGAGCAGAAAAGATATTGCGCGCTTCAAAGCGCCATTGATCTGAGACTATTGCAACCATCCTCTTACTCTCCCTTGGCTCGCGGAGCCAGCCTCGAGCTCCTTCAAACCCCAGACCGCGTATTCTCCAGCTCGCGAGCTTCAGAGCTCACCTCTAGTTCGGTTACGTCGTGCTGGAGTCTAGCCTCTCCTAGCTAGGTTAACGAAATCGCAATTCCCGGTCTGTTTACCCAGCGATCAGCTATCACTCGCCTTGATTCAATTGTAAGAGCTTGTGTGGGCCATCTTCAGCCATCTGGTCTCCGCATCGCATTCTCCCCGCTACAAGCCGTGTGTAACGCGACTGAGAAAGCAGAAGCAATCCAGGTCAGCAGCCCAAACTATCCTCAGTCTGGCGCCAATACCTGCGCTGCAATTTTGATGACGACCAAAGAACAAGACGAGAGTTCAAACTTCAAACTCAGGGTTTAACTTTGAACGACACCATCGCGAATCCCCTCGCAGCATGTCAGACTGCGCTATACCGTCCGCCGCCGTCGCCCCTCCAAAACCCCATCCCACCCGAAGCCCTTCGAGCTGAAGGTTGGAGCTCAAAGCTTCACGACGGACGTCGGGTTCGATACACACGACAACCACGAACCTTTCCTCCTATATCCTATTTTATAATTTTGCGATAGCCTGCGGCAAGGCTGATATTTCGAGCTATGGATGTTGACACTGAACATTCAGATGCTACCAGTCAAAGGCAACCCAGCGCTGAACACACGCCGCAAGGAACTACTACGCAGTCACAAGGGAACCCAACCCCCACCTCAGTTCAGTCTTCCAATACGCCCTCGACTGCATCTGGCCCTGCAACCAACGTTACCCATACACAAAATTCGAAACGTCGCCGAGGGCTGGGTGTCGTGACGCCCAATGCCTGCACAGAATGTCGCAAGAAGCGCGCAAAGGTATGTGGCAGATCAGCTTGCTTTTTCCTGCTTCCAGATGGTCGTGGTTGTGTGGTCGATCCTCATGCTTCACTTTCTCTGTACGTCATAGCATGTCCCCACGAACCATATTATTTAGCTTGTGACGGACTTGTACAATTGTTTGATGCGCCCTGTCTAGAGATCGCGTTGCCCGTATCTGCAAATCCTCATTATACTGACAATTGATTTGTAATAGTGTGATGGCAAAAAACCATGCGGACGTTGTCGAACACAGAAAGATGTCGAGTGTGTATACGAGATCCCCGTGCGCCAGTCGAAGGAGAACCTCCGAACCGAAATCGAGATTCTCCGACAGAAGCAGCGTTCCAGTGACCAAGTCTTCGCCGCGCTTGTTCGACCAGAGCTATGGGAAGAGGTTTTAACACGCCTTAGAGGCGGTCAAACCATTGAAACCATTTCAGAATGGCTCGCAACCGCACCACGTTCCGGGCCAGGCTCGATACCCTCATTTGCTAACCAGCCTGAGGCGCCTACGATGGGCCCTAGCCCAGGGTTTCCAGGAGGTGGACTGGGGACATTGGCAGCCATGAGTCTCGGCGTGAATCGATCATCGCAGCTACCTCCCATGAGGCCCGAGATGGGCCAGCACAGTCCCTGGCAATCCTCGTTTCATAGCCAGACCGGTTCAACGAGGAGTAACTCACACCCCGATGTGATGAGCTGGACAGCAGACATGCGGGGGCCGCCACAAAACCGAGTTGGATCTTGGGCAGAAGGAATGCATCCTGACCAAATGTCGGACGGTCTTCCACGATACCGTGGTGTTGAGCAAATTCTGTCACCCTTGAACGAACCAGAGCTCCGAACACCAACTTCGACGTGGACGGTGATTACAAGCGATAGCGTTCTCGTCCAACACCTCTTGGCGTTGTATTTCTGTTGGGAATATCCGACATTTGCATCCCTGAGCAAAGAACACTTTCTGCACGATTTCCAAGAGGGCCGAAATCGCTATTGTTCACCCATACTGGTAAATGCCCTCCTCGCATTAGGTTGTCGTTTTTCGAACCAGCCCATGTCTCGCGCCAACCCCAACGACCCATACACGTCTGGCGATCACTTTTTCAAGGAGTCATTGCGACTGTTTGCTCAAGAAACAGATCATCACAACCTAACAACTATTCAAGCATTGGGGATAATGTCAATCCGAGAGGCTAGTTGCGGACGAGATTCGGAGAGTTGGTATTACGCTGGTCAGAGTATCCGACTCGCCATCGAGATGGGGCTCCACCGGATAATGGACGAAGGAGACGAGGATGAACTCGCCGTACAGGCAGCAACTTTTTGGGGTGCATTTGCTCTGGACCAGTATGTTTCCCTCCCATTGTGAGATTCTCTTCTAACAGATATTTCAGTGCTTGGTCTCTTGCCACAGGTTCATTACCACAATGTTCTTGTTTCCCACATCTACCTCCAAAGCCTGCGATAATTGGAGATATCGAAGCTTCTTTGTGGGTGCCGTATACTGACGATGGTGAGTCTCTTATTGCGTTCCTGTCATGGTTGTTGCTGACCTTCACAGGAGCTCCTCTACAACGCTCATGCCAGCAGCCATCTAATGTACGATCTGTATATAAATGCTTCTGCGAACTAAGCGAGCTGGTGCATCAGTCTTTGTATATCCTGCATTCCCCGGGTAAGCCTCTTACAGCGAGGGAGCTTTTGAACATGTACACGCAGTACCTCAATTGGTATGACCGCATACCCGAGGTTCTTCGACTGGGACATAATTTTACCCCAGCTGTGTTGTTCGCTCAGTGAGTCTCGGAACAACCTGCCCTTCAGACCAGGTGCTAACCAAACACAGCATGTACTATCATTTTGCCATCTTGCTCTTATTCCGGCCTTTAATCAAATTACGGATCATTGGATCCAAGGTGTCGCCGCGCGATGTCTGTTCACAAGCAGCCGACGCTATCCAGGGCCTTCTCAGATCTTACTCTTCGCTCTACACCTTGCGGAGAACACCTTCTTTCGTGCCGTACTTCGTTCTGACTTCGGCCATCATGCATCTGGCGATTGGTGCCACGGCTGTAGGTTCAGACCCTACTGAGGCCGACATGGAGAAGGCGGTCATGGTCGATCCCCGAGTGGCCGAATCCATCACGCAGGGCATCTCAGATCTTACCGAGATGGCTCCTTGCCATCAGTTCGCTGAGCAAGCACTGAATATACTTCGTTATCTGGCCGCAAAATGGAATATTGATGTTGAGAACAACAACACCGAGAAGCTTTCGGCAGATGAGTATGATCGCCTGGTTCTGCCGCATACTGGAAGCCGCAACTTCTTTTCACCAAACATACGGGAGGGAGATATAACGTGCCAATGGGGCGCAGGGCCGTTCACGGCTACAGTATTAGAGCACTCGCCTTCGGTTCAGAAGACGGCGGATAATCTGGAAAACCCTCTTTTCTGGCCCTTCCCCATGCAAGGGCGGCCTATTTTGCCTGACGGTGCCGAGTTGGAACATGCAGGCTTTGCGGTAATTTGAGGAAGCTCGGTTCGGGCATCTCTTTGAGCAAGACATCATCTTTCTTATGATACACGACGACAGGTGTCCGGGGATGTAGACTATAGGGTGTTGATTGGTGTTCTTACCAGGCGAAATGGGGTCAAAGGAATGCGGTGGACATCTTCCGGCCAAATGGGCTTTGGTCTGTTGAATCATTATCGCGAGTTACAAAAGCGATTTGTTGTCGGTTTGTTCTGTGTGTACCAACACTTGTGTAAGAAAGAGTGATTGCATGGTACCATGAGATTGGGCCATTGCTTGCTATAGGGGATGGATTTGATGTATGGAATACCCCGGAGAGAAATGAGATCGCCAACTCAGTCCACTCTCACATCTGTTTGCTGTTTTCCGTATCAGTGATGAAACTTGGAGTTTGCATGTGCCGTTTGTGACATAGGTCAGCGAATGCGACCGGTGTTTGTTCCCTCCCCTGACTCTCCCAAAACACAAAGCGTATATGCAAGTACCTATGGATGTTTTCAATTCTACGAAACTTGGTGCAGCCAGCAGCCTCCTGCATAAGTCACTAAGTGGCAGCTATACGGCTAGCGGAGGAGTCTTTGACATGTCATCACCGCCAATGCCCTCCACCGTGAAACCTGGACCATGAAAGCATGAATCACTGCTGTCAGGCTACTTCCATCCCTTCCAGAAGGTCACGCTACAGTTGTGACTCAAAGACTTCGTTGTTGGTGGCGCCGGATATAATGCAGCATCCCGTTCACCCCTGAGCACACGACGCTGCGGTGCCTTAAACAAACACCTTATGCAGAAAGGCATCAAACATTCGCTAAACACAGATTCTATCAGGATTCTCTTCAAGGGATAGGCGAGCGTATGCGGAAATTTTAACAGCAAGCGGAGTGCCACCATCTGCAGGTTCCCGAGATCTCGCCCAGGGGCACACTGTGCATTACCCGTTACCCAGAGGGTTTCTCTTCTCCTTCCCATTCATTTCTTCTACATTCTCCAACATTCTCAAGACGCTCTATTTGAGCTTCTGTGAGCCTTCTTTACAACATCTCCGAGGAGAATTCTTGGTCATCGACATCGCTCGACGACCGGCGACGAATACCCCTTAAACCACGACGTTGCAAGACCGAGCACAAGACACAGACGACGAACCCACAGCGAACTCAACGATCTACGCACAGAAGAAATCCATACGGGGTATTTGGAGAGAGTGGAGGAATTGAGCAATTGCGGCAAAAAAAGGTAGGCACCTGGATACGACGGTTCTGCGCGGTTGAGCTAACAGCGGCATTGGCGACAGGACACTCGCCCTTTGCGAGATCACCATCAACCCGTCCTTCCGTCAACGCAGGAATTCCAGTACATGGAAGCTCGAACTTACCAATTGCGACCTTGACTTCCGCCATCCAAGGGAGTCTCGGGCCTTCCTGCTCCCTACTCCTAGAGTGGCTCGTCCTTCCAGTCCACAACAAGCGCTCCTGTCATACAAAGTCAGAACATTGGCAAAACACAGTCTACTTCAATAGAGGAAACCTCTCTTTGGATTTCTTTCGTCGCCTTGTGAATTGTTGGTGCTGTCGTCGGAAAAGAGACAGTTGTGTCTGGAGCACCCCACCAGACGCCCAGCAACACTCTTGACACTCGTCACCCAAACTCCGACCATCGGGATAGCGAACACCAAATCGACATCACCTTCAAAGACTCTTCAAATCAATTCCTGTTCAGGGGTTATTCGTCAGTGGAAGCGACCCATTGGCACGGAGGTCCTCCTCCCATTTGCCCCTACAGGTGCCGCTCTCGGGGTAACTCAACCTCCCATATCCACTTCATACAACTGGCAACTGGCAAGCAGCTGGCATCGACATTGGGTCCTCAAATTTCCATCAGAATCCGTTGCCTTGGCCTGGCTCCTCAGGCATACCTTCCACCCAAGCTTGAGTGTCTATTCCATCTTGCTATTTCCTCCCCCCTCTGCTACTTCCTCCTTTCCTACTTCTCGACCTTCAGAGTTGCTGGGCAACAAATAACTTGAGGAACCATCTTACTTGCTTCTGATTCTGATAGTTGCATTATTTCTCGTCTTTCATCCCACTTCTCATACTCTTCCTGTCCGTCATCACCCATCCACTCATCTCTTCATTCCATCATCAAACGCCTTCAGGCTATCTGATCTTCCCTGTTGTTACTCGACCTTGCCATATCACTTGTCTTCCAGCTTCCAGCAGAAACTGTTGACACTTGTCCTTGACACCGAGATCTGGAGCTAAGCTCTGGTGGGCAAAAGAGACTTTGGGCTCCTTAGCACCGTGTCCAACTTGCGAGGCCTGCTCACGCTTTGCAATATGGGTGGCAGACACAAGGTGATATTAACCGCGATGAACCATTCCACTCATGCTGATGCCTTCCAGGCCCCAAGGGAGCAATCTCCTGTAGAGATAATCGCCCAGCATGTCATGCACAAGGACAATCTCTCTGCTCCCGGCAACCTCCCTTGGCAGATGATGCCTGAAATCCCTAACTCTAGTGAACTCACAATGATTGATCCCGCTCCGCTTCCTCAACTTTTATCGAACAAGGAATCGACTGAAAAGGATGCCAAGAATTCTTACCTTGAGTTCCAGTACCATATGAACCGCTATGAGGGTACTGAGCTTCTCAGACAAGCTGTGACCACATTCAGGAATGATCCTTCCATGATGGAGGGGGGTGACTTTTACATTTATACTCAAGTCAGTCATTCTTTCTTTTTCATCATTACACCAACTAACATCTCAAAGGTCCATGTTCAGGGCTACCTATTCACAAAGTCTGGACCTGCCTGCCGAATTTCCTTTTCGACAGAACGCTCTTCTACCAAAGTAGTCTGGAGTCAGTCCGGACGCCTTACTGCTGGCACGCTTGTGGTTTTGTCCCCCCGCTCTAACAATTTCAACAATGAATGCTTTGTCGCAGTCGTTGCCGCACGATACCTTCTTGGTGGTCTCCTACCAAACCCAGAAGATAATGAAGATGAGAACACGCCACCCCGCATAGAGATCATCTGGTCCAATTGCGACACTGCGGTCTTTGATCCCGAAGTTGAAATGGTAATGCTCGAGGCCAAGGGTGGTTACTTTGAGACTGTTCGCCACACAATGGTTGGGTTGCAGCATGCTGCAAAGGCCGAGTAAGTGTTTTGCTTGATATACTCAATCCTCAATTAACATTTCTGCCAGATCCAAATTCGAGAAATACATCATTGATGGATCCAACAAGGAGCGCACCGCGGCCTATCTTGCTGATGTTCCAGGACAAACTCCCCGTGTTCCACAAAGAGCTGATCTTTTTGACCATTCCCAAAAGGAAGCTTTCGATCGCATGACTCACCAGGAGCTTGCTGTCATCCAAGGCCCCCCTGGTACAGGCAAGACCTTCACGTCAGTCGTGGCTCTTGAGAGTTATGTCCAAACACTCAGAGCTAGGCAGGACAGTCACGAAGCTGTGCCGCCCGTGATAGTCGCTGCTCAAACCAACCATGCTCTGGATCAACTTCTAAGTCGATGTTGCATTGAATTCGAGCCCATCATTGCGCGTCTTGGTGGTCGTACAGAAGATGAGGCAATTGAACGCCGTTCCTTGTACAATCTCAGAAAGGACTCAAAGCTCTCCCGAGGCTCAGCCAGGGGTGAGAGTGCACGCAAGGCAGCTCTTGGCAGAATTGAAAAGCTGTTGTCGGATTGCTTCCCTGTTTCTCTAATCTCCCCAGAAGAGTTTCTTCAAGAAGGACTCATCTCAGAAGAGCAATACAACTCGTTGGATGACCCCGAGTGGGAGTCTGCTGATGTGGTGGATAGCAACACTGGCGCCATCATCGATAATCCTATTGCACAATGGTTAGAGGGTCATATCGAACACGACACAACCTACGTCTATAGACCCCCCACGGGTCAGGCCGAGGCTCCTGTCAATGAGGAGAACATTGACGTGTCGAAGCAGGAGAACGACAAGGAAAGACTCATCGGAGACTTCTTCCCCATGAAATTCTATTTCACTGGCTCTATTCAACAGGACACTGGGGATTACGAAGCCCGCAAGTTATTGGTGGGCCGTGAGGATTTGCAGACTATCAAACCAGCAAAGCGTGGGAAAGTCTACCGCTTACTACGACGGGAACTTATCGGCGCAAGAGCTAAAAGATTCCCCCAGCTCCTCAAAGAGTACCAGGCAGCCTGTGTCGATGTCCAAATCAGCCGTGCAGAGAGAAACTTGAAGATCATCAAGGATGAGAAGATTGAGATTTTGGGGTGTACTACCACGGGACTCAGCAAGTACCGTGGTCTAATCGCGGCATTGAAGCCTCGAATCTTGATGATCGAGGAAGCTGCCGAGACACAAGAAGCAAATATCAGCGCTGCGCTGTATCCTAGCCTTGACCAGATCGTGCTGGTCGGAGACCATCAGCAGTTGGTTCCTCAAGTCGACGTTTGGGAGCTCAAGGAAGAACCCTACAACATGCACGTCTCCCTGTTTGAGCGGCTGGTCAAACTCGAACTTCCATACAGCATGCTTCGAGTCCAGCGTCGTATGGTACCTGATATTCGCGACGTGGTCAACGCTTTCTATCCTAAGCTCACAGATCATGCTTCTGTGACTGATCTCAAACACCGACCTCCCGTTCCAGGCATGGGCGGGGAGAACCTTTGGTGGTTTTACCATGAAGGGCAAGAGATGCGGGATACTGACAGCCCTTCCTTCTCGAACCCATACGAAGCAAACATGATAGTGGGTTTCGTGCGATATCTTGTTTATAACGGTGTGCTCCCAAGAGAAATCACCGTGTTGACCTTTTACAATGGTCAGGTTGCTCTTGTCAGGGAGAAACTCCGACAAGATCCTGTCCTAACGAACAAGAATCCAACCGGGGAGTGGTCCGTCAGAACGGTAGATGGCTTTCAAGGCGAGGAAAATGAGATCATTCTTCTGTCTACAGTCCGAAGTTCTGGTCCAGGCTTTGTTTCGAATGAGAACCGGGCGGTCGTAGCCACTAGCCGAGCCAAGTGCGGAATGTATATCTTCGGCAACGCCTTTGCTCTTATGCGAACACCAAATGGTTATCAGACGTGGTCAAAGGTGTATGATAAATTTAATGATCGCGGGCATTTCAACAAGTCTCTTCCCGTCACTTGCAAGAATCATGGGATCACAACGCTTATTTCTTGTGCCGAGGGTTGGAATACTGTCTCTGGAGGTGGGTGCAAGAAACCTTGCGAGCGCACATGTCCTCAAGGCCATCCTTGCGGGCTCACATGTCACCCATACGACCAGTCGGAAGTCAAGTGTCAGAGAAGATGCGAGAAAGTCTTGGACTGTGGCCATCAATGCAGTTCCCTTTGTGGATCTCCTTGCAAATGCCTTCAACCACAGTGTAAGGCTCCAGCGCCCATTCTACCCCTCCGAGCCCCAAGACTATCCAAGCCTTCTGTCAAAGCCACTCCTCAGACTGTACGAGTTGGTGCACCCAGTAAAAAGGGTCGGAAGAGAGGCAAAAAAGGAGGAGCCATCCGCCGGGCACCATCCCCTAACAGTGCTTCGACTTCTGAGCAGTCCACCCTCCGAGCGAGCGCTTATCACACCCAGGTGTTCCCAGATCCAATTGCTGTGGGACAAAACTCGGTTACATCATCTCATTCGAGCCTGCAGGGGCCAACAAGTGAGGAACTGATGGAAGGGGGCTATTTTAACATTTCTGAGAAATGGAGCCCCGAGAAGCTCTCTCAGAAGGAACAGGAGGCCAACCAAATGATCAGACAATCCCAAAGGGAAAGAAGCCCTTGCCCAGTGATCAAGATCACTACGAAGTTTCGCCCAGCGAAAATGGCGGCGGACGGGACCAGAGAATACGGTGAGATGTCAACGTCTACATATACCACCAAATGTGATGAGTCCGAGGAGGACTTGATTAGTTTTGATTGAGTATTTGTACATTAAGCGGGAGCGGTTGAGGAGCTTGTGGTCATCATCAGGCCATTGCTTGATAAACGGAGGATAGGGAGGGAGGGTGTTTGATTATGTAAATATCGCTGTAGAAATTGTACAAGTACTGTATGTCAAACATTGGCTCTCCTGGTGGTGTAGTGATTGAGCATGAACTTGGAGTCATGATAGAGAAATTGAGAAATCAGAAAGTAATTTTTGTCTAAGTG
This sequence comes from Fusarium concolor, assembly GCA_013184415.1. NCBI lineage: Eukaryota > Fungi > Ascomycota > Sordariomycetes > Hypocreales > Nectriaceae > Fusarium > Fusarium concolor. The sequence goes on from JABCJY010001276.1 coordinate 33,800, forward strand.
CTATACAGATGGGCAGGAGTCTCTAGAACCAAGCTCGCCGTTACCAACTCCGACACCCAAACAGCTCAAGGCCAGTGTTGCAAAGTCAAGCCCATTTAAAATACGCCCAAGGGCCTTTTGGTTGATACCCTTTGTCGAGAATTTACCCATTCGTAACATTAATCTCATAGCCGATGAGAACTTCTGTGCTGGTACCCTCCCAGCCTCTTGTGCCTGCAGCGCTGAGCATGAAGCGGCTTGTCGGGTCAATGTAGAGACTGGAGATGACACCTGCGCGGGGAGGACCAGGGATGATGAGGAACGGAACGGTCGAGTGCTTGAAAGCGCGGGATTCGCGGAGGTCGTAAAGACGGAGAATATCGTGGGAGGCGCTGATGTTGTTAGTATTGATATGGACAGAGGAGAAGGGGGCTTACCAGACGAGATGGCGGCCGTTTACCATGGGTCTCACGGCACTGACGGCTCCGCTGCCTGCGGGAAACTTGAGGGTTCTTCTAGGTTCCCAGTTCCTTCTAGCCTTGTGAATGTCATACTCCTCTACGGTGCCGTTTCGACGACCTGCGTAGATGGCGTTGCCGTTGGGACTCCAGCATGCGCCCATGCACCAGGGCGGAACGCCGTTGCGCGTGCCAATACGAGCTACGGGGTCGGGCTGGCGTCTGTCCCAGATTCGAAGAGATCCGTCCATTGCGGCGGAGAGGAAAGTGGTTGAGGATGTTTGTGTGGGATCGTGGTGTGTTGGGGTGTGAGATGTTAGCATCATTGAGGGAGAAGCAGGTGCTTCTTGTGATGCGGGAGGTTGAGAGTCTTGGGGGGGTTGAGATTCTGTGGCTTGTGTTGGAGCTGGGACGAGGTCTACGTCCATAGCATCGCCTGCGTCTTGGGAAGTTTCTGGGGGAGGTTCAACGGCTGGGGGTTGTGTGTCTGTGTCTTTTCCTGCGTCGAGGGCGGCCATGTCTGCTGAGTGATCCATGGCACTATCATGGCCATGACCTGGCATCATATCCATTGACCCAGCACCGAATTCATCGTCGTCGTGGCCGAAGGGTTGATCTTCCTTTGTTTCGCCGAATAAACTGCCGGCGTCACTACCGCCGAAAAGGCTGTCATGGGCGGGCGATGCTTGGCCGTCGCCGTTATTAGGGTTGGTATCGATGTTGGCGTTGAAGCTGGCGTTCATATCGTCTACTCCATCGTTGGTGAGTCCGTCTGTGAAGTTCCCATTTGCTATGGGCGCGCCGTTGTTGGTGGCCATAGTTGTAGATGGTAATGGCTCATCGTCATCTTCTGGGATGGGAGCTCCGTTGGCAGGGCGGAGTTCAAGAGCAGAGATCTGACCAGCGTTGCCGTCAAAGCTACGAATCGTCTGGCCTGTGTTGAGATCCCAGTCGAAGATATTCTTGTCCCATCCACCACTGAGAACGCTCTTCTCATCCTGCGCCATGGTCAAGACGGATACAGCGTTGGTGTGCTGCTGTAGACAGTGAATCCGCTTGCCCTCGTCATGTCGGACACTCTGTAGATTGATGCCACCAGACTCAAGACCTGAAAGGAGCCACAGAGCCTGAGATTGAACCGCAAGAGAGTAAACCGGTGAGAGGATATGCTCCTGGTCACCTCGGCCCGGGGGCGCAGGCTCCTCATTCTCCCAGTATGACATAAGAATACCAGCTTTCGTAACGCTGTCAACGAACGGATGTCTCTGCGCAACAGTCAAAGCCAACTTTCCATTGATGGTATTTGGACCGTCATATTTGCGGATGTACCCATCAGAGCCTCCAGTGATCCAATACCGCAGATCGGGCGTGATGGCCATGGCGTTGACACTTGTCGACTGGGGCGCTGCCATAGTCGGTACAATATCGTAGAGACGAGCGTTGATGAATTCCGGTCGAGGCCGGGGCCATTGCTTGTGTGAACCAGGCGCAGGTGTAGCAGACTTGCGCGCTTGTGCTTCGCCGTCGGGCTCGGATTTTACTTGAGTACTCGTCTGGTCATTGTTGTCCGTCGCAGCAGGTTGACTCTCCTCGCCCTCTGCATCTGCGTCGGCATCTCCTTCAGCGTCGTCGTTACCGTCGGCGTTGTCATCATCGTCCTCGTCATCGTTATTATCGTCGTCATCGCCTTCAGCGTCTTGGTCTTGGTCGCCGTTGTCGTCTGCATCCTCCATTGCCTCGTCGGCATCGTTGTCCTGCTCGGCGCGGTCGTTATCGTTTTCATTATCGTTGTCGTTGTCATTGTCATTGTCGAAGTCGCCTGAGCTGTTAGACAATCGGTCGTCGTCTAGGGTGTTCATTATGATTACTGGCGAGTTAGCTGGGTTGAAGTTGGGGGAATGGTTGCGAAAAGAGAGCTATAGGGCTTGTGCGATTGAGGGTAGAATGTGGCGAGGGCTTACATTTCTAAGATATCCACTCAACAATAGCTAGAATGCATAGTCTTCAAGCAATGTTCAAGCAATAGAATCGGACGTCAATCGCATTCGTGGGTGTCGCAAAGGATCTAGAGCCTTGCGCAGCGTCGACAGAGCGTCTTTGAAGCTCTGGGTAGAGTCGCAAGTAGCCAGAGAAGATAGTGAAGCTATCCAAGACCAGTTTTGATATGGTTATGGGTTGTTGGCAAGGTTGTGGTGTGGTTGAAACTGCGGGGCGTGATGTATAAAGGTCCAAGTTTAATAAGTTGAAGCTCACCCGCGTCGCGTTTAATTGGAGTTGTAGATGGGGATGGCCCAATGGGTCTAGATCTGGATGAACATTGTGGGGCCGAGCATGGGTACGTACCACCTTGACACTCGGTGTAAGTCAACTTACATCAACTCTATCATTTCCAGGAACTCTATTGCACTGCATGATCCCTTTTATACGATAATTATTAGAATCACGAACGGCACAGATGCCTCGAGTCAAGTGGTCTAGCGGTTAAGGGGCGTAAATGAGCTTAGCGATACGCGAGCCCTTTCCGTTAGAGACTCACTCACTTTTTGCTGTCAAGACTCCACGTTCGAATCAAGCTGGTCCTGAATTATCATCAACAACTCACATCAAACAATATTAACTATGGACAAATCTTACAGACAAAGGAAATTTATTTGTTGTACTGTCCATCAAGGCTCAGTCAAGTTCTTCTACTCAAGACATATCATTCAACATTTGTTGCATCAACTAACATCAAAGCACTTACCTGAACGCCAACGCCAACCCAACCCTACCATCTCTCAACTTACCACCCTAGCGAGAGAAGATCAGCTTCACTTTAGCCTTTAGCCATCTCTAGTAACGTCGGCTATGCTTACTTCCAATCTTCGATCCACCCGAACGAGGCTCTCCAGAGCGAGACTTGTGAGAATATCGGTGACGCATCATAGCCTCAGTGAGACTATCATCCGGGGCTACACTCGCCGCACTTCTCGGTCCAGGCCACAGCGTCGGAGCTTCACTACCCCCGGCGACCGAGCCTTCAGGCGTATACTCTTCTCCCGTGATGCTATCACGCCAGTGGGTGATACGAGACTGTCTCTCATTCCACGGCACCTGTTGTAGATCTACCGCCCCCCGTACCGGCCACCCATCCTGGGGAACAGGAGGTGCTGGGCGAGGGTTGTTAAAGAACTGTGACTCTCGCACAGACTGAACATCTCCACGTTCATGAACGGGAAGCGAGTGCGCAGATGGGGCATAGCCACTGTCATACTGGCCAAATGTCTCAATCTCAAGACCATCTTGACCTTCACGCTGTCGATGAACAACGATCTCACCTGCGCCCCTCTGCTCTTGACGAGGAAGATTCGCAAACAGTGCATCGTTATCACCATCATAACTGAACTGATGTCTCAATCTCGGCTCCGAAACATCTATATGCGTACGACCCATAAGGCGATTCAATCCCGATTCTCTTTTCACAGCCTTCGGCGTACGCGTGACCGCCGAAGAACCAGAGTGCGACCATCCCGAGCGAGGTTCAGGTGCAGCCAGCATCTTGGGCTCATCCTCCCCGTCGCAATCACTACAGTTGCAATCATCTTGTCCTTCAGGAGGAACACTAGCGTAGCGACGCCATTCAGCGGCCGTAAGGTTAAGACCCGGCGGTGCGTTCTCAAGACGATCTGCTCGTGATTCTTTGGTGCTACGGGGGTAGCGACGACAGTTGGAGCTGCGACGGTTGAGGGATGGACCTAGAGTCCACTGACCAAGTGCGTCGAGAAAGCCGACTGATTTGCGGGAGCTGCGCTTGTTAGGCATTGTGATGGTTTGCTGTGTAAGTTTGTGAGAAAACGTTAGCGATTTGCTTGTTCTGAAGATATGGGAAAGGTATTGCTAGATGATGAGATTCTTTGTATAAGTCTCAAGATGTTTGCTATGAGAGAAGATGAGCTGATACAGGGGAAGAATCTCTTCATTATATAGGCAAATTAAAAGTAAGTGACTGTCAAACAATGCATCATTTGTTCTAGTGTTCATGAGGCTGTCACCATTTTTGCACCAACGTTCACTTACAACTCAGCAAACAAAGGAACAATAACCAATACAATGAAATGAAACAATGCCCTTTCATCTTGTACAGTTTGCATGGTTACAAACATTTCTGTGCAGCATAGCGTTCGTGCCCGACAGTCACTCTCATACTATCTCATCATCAGCGATGTCTTTGAGGTCAAAGTGAAAAAGTGCAACTCACTTGTTTATTACAGCTCAACGCATCGTAACTCGTGACTATATCTACATGCAAGCCAGATAACATAGATCCAAGACATACATCTCCTTCCGGTGCAACCCTCCAACGGACGACTAGCATGCATGCATGCCAGCGCCTTGTCTCAGAAGCATCTCATTTCCCCTACATTCCTCAACCAAGCCAATATAAACTCAGCCTCTGACACACTTGCTCATTCATTCAAATCCGTCCCTTCCGGGGTCTCTATTCCTTGCTTTCTTTCTCTATCCTATCTTACAGCATATGGCTATTCAGCGTCGCTGTAAATGCGCACCAACTTTCATGGCCAGTACACATCCTCACTCAACCTCAGCTCTTTTGTTCCAATCCAATAGTCCAATCCATTCCGAGCAAATCCACCCACCCAGTGACTCCTATTTCTTCTCATCCATCAATGACATAAAGGAAACAAAGGACGACAGGACATCATCCCCCAACTCCACCTTTTTGATCCAGGACATGAGACGCCTAATACGTTCCTTCAGCCTGCCGTGACAAGATTAAAACAATCCAGATGCCCTCACCTGTCGTCTCGATGAAGGGGTATTATCATTATCTACTAAGGAAAAACAAAAAAGGAAAATGCTTGCGAGGACCAAAGAGGTCCGTGAGTGTTATTGATTCGATTCAAGGAAAACGTGGAGGACCCAAAATTGGGCAGGCAGATCAGTTGGCTCGATAGTGTCCAAAAGTCAAAATGTGGCAAGCCTAAGCTCATGAGGTGACTCGAGGGTCACTAAAATATTGCATCATGCCCCAGTCAGCTGGTGCGGCGTGTTGTTGACCAGGTTGCTCAACCATAGATCCTGTCAAACTCTCCCAGTCCTCAAAACCCACAGGTGCTGGTGAGTACTCGAAATCCATCATCGATTCGCCGGTCTCATGGCCTTGAGAGTGAGGTGGAGGTGGCAGCGGTAGCGCACGCTTCTCAAGGGGAGAAGGAGCTGGAGGTGGCATCAATGGCGATGTTGAGGGACCCATCGGTGAATGAGATGACGATTCCGATCTTGCAGGTGATGTGAATTGCTGGGAAGGCACCATTATCGTGTTTCGGAACGGTGTGTTGAACTGTGTCTGTTGAGGGTCTGGTGAAGGCATCAAGGACTGGTGGCCTGCATGACCTTGGGTAGGCAGTGGCATGAATGACATGCGAGGGTCGTGTGTAAAGCCTTGAGGTCCGAGGCTTGCATGTGAGTACTGGGGAGATGGGATAGGCGCTGAGGTGAGAACAATATCGGCAAGGTCGTACGCAACACTGACAATCCATTGAGCTTCACCTTCATCGCCGGAAAAGAACTCGAGAAGATCCTGAAGTTGGCCGGGGTTCTCGTTCTCGAGGAATCCTTGGGCACGGCCGGTTTTGCTTGGGTGCCAACTGAACTGAGGACGTCGGCCATTATATTCGGGCTGCTTGCTCACAACCAATGCATCCCAAGCCTCGTGGATTAGAGGCTGGTGGAGGAGACCATACACAACTCGAGAGTGCATCCAATCACCCTTTGTCATACCCGACTCAAAATGACGAGCAACGTGTTCGACGTGGCGTTCGCGAGCAGGGTGAAGGGCAGAGCAGAAGCCACAAGCCCAGTACTTGCGCTTTCGAAGGAACTTGACCACCTTTTCGGCGTGAGGGCAAGTCTTGCATCCGTGGCACTGCTTGTGATGCTGGTTGAACGAATTGGATCCCCAGAAGCTGCGATTACATCCAGGCTCGGGACAAGGGTACTTGCGCCAGCGCTCGTGAAACTCATCCTCGTGGCGCTTCCAGTCATACTTGCGCTTGAAGCTCGTCTCACACGAGGTGCACCAATAAATATTGGTCTTACCAGCTGTGCCAACCGGGGCACTCATGGGACCAAGTCCGTTAATGGAACTGGAAGGAGGAATAGGAAGCGGTGCCTGCGATCGGTTGCAAGTGGATGCGGACTGCCAGGACATGGAAGACTGTCCAGAGTTGGTCGACCAAATTGAAGCATGTCCAGAAGAACCGGAGCTCGTCGAGGAAACGGAGATACGAGGACGATGACTAAACGCAGCCTGAGGGGGAAGGAACATGGCTGTATCGTGATCTTTGTTAGCGAATATGTCAGTCAGTTTCCAGGGGCTGGAATATCGACTCATTTCGTCGACTGAGCTTGACGTACAATTCACATCCTCTTGCTTGATCTCAGCTGACGGGGTCGTGGCAGTCGATGAAATGGTGGTCGGAGCTGTGGTAACGGTTTGGGCAGTGGGAACATTGGAGGTAACGGGAGGTGGAGGAGGACATCGCATCGGTGGTGGTGGAGCAAGCGAGGCAGCATTGGCGTTGTGGCTCGGGTTCGATGGTTGCTGGGTATAAGGACTCTGAAGTTGAGGTTGAGAGGGAATCGTCGGCATCGTTTGCATTGCAGTCATCGCGCCAAGGTTCAGGTTGAGGCCATGGCCGCCGTCAACCAGCTGATGAAGAAGCTCCTTGGACATGCCTGAGTCAATCAAGACCTGGAGGTTCTTACGGGCCTCGGCGAGAACATCCTGAGGGTTTGCGTCGTGAGACTGCTGGGGAGAAGGACTCGGTTGCTGCGACATGTTGTGCTGTTGGTAATCGAATTGTTGCTGAGGACTACTGGTCTGACTTGGGGTCCGCTGATTCTGTCTCGGATCCATGGGCTCCGCTCACATGGAGGGAAAATCGATTATATTGATGCGAATCAAGATGAGCAATGCGAGATTATTCGAGTTTTCGTAGAATGAATCTGGATGTGAGTTGTATGTGGCGTGAAGGTTGATGAAGCGAATGTGGTGGTTGTTGAAGGTGATGGATGGATGAGCTGATGGATGGATAGTACGGGGTAGCGAGTGAGTTGATTCCGTAAGATTTCGGGATCGATTGGACAACGAAGGACAAAAAGCGAGAGTTCAAGGTCCCAAGACCTCTGAGCGAGAGTGGATATGAAGCAAAAAAAAACAAGAGAGACAGAAAGAAACGAAGGTTGGTGACGGTTAGCTTGGAGTTGTAAAAGGATGGGAAAGGGTGAAAGAGATGGGGATGGGAGGGTAGTCTAGGAGTAGGCGTTGGCCGCAGCGGCGGGTGTAGGCTGGCTCAGGCACAAGGAGTCTTTCGTAGGAGTGAGGGTAGAAGAGAAGCTAGACTAGGGGTGCTTGCTGGAGTCCTTCCTGGACGCTGCACTGGGTCCTGGCTCTGGGTCCTGCTTCAAGGTACAAAGAGAGATCAATGGATGGTCAATCGGGGGGAGAGAAGACGGAACAATGGTGATGGGGCAGAGGTAGAAAAGGGAAGGGGCGTGTAGCCAGGATATTTCTCCGAGCAATTAGTGATCGCCTCTGGTGTTTTGCGTGTTTCGTTGTTGGTGTTTAGGGGGTGTGAGAAAGACACACAACAGTCTGCTGCTGTAGTAGCTGTAACTGCTGGACTGTGCTGCTGCCAAACTGGTAGCTAACCTGAGCACTGTCGCTGCTGTTTTGGAAGGAGGTTGTCGCACTGAAGAGGGGGCGGGCCTTATTTCGAGCCCGTCTATTGTGTAGCCCGTGCTTGATTGAGGCTTGAGGCGCTGCCTGGTTTGTGGTTTGTGGTTTGTGGTTCTGGCACCACTCACTCACTCATTCAGTCACAGTGCCACAGGCAGTAGAGTCAAAAAAACACAGACACAACCCGCGAGACTGGGACCGGGGAGAGGCTAGAAAGGAGCAGCGGGGACGGGAAGGGGAGCTGGAGCCAACCAAAATTAGAGCCTATCCATTAAACTGGGGCACCACTTTGGTTAGGTTCGGGTACCTTGCTGTTGCGGTCTTTTTGGGGGCCTGTTCCTGTCTGGCTCTCTTCCTGTTCTTTTTTGCAAGCCCCGTCCTGTCCGGCTCTGGGCCAGAGTTTCACAAGAATTAATTGATTAATGACGAGCGAGCCGTGATAGTTTCCCGTGTGGAGATGAAGATGACGGCAAACACGATCACAAACGAGGACAAGCCTCCCAAAATAGAAGGCGTATTTCTCTTGTGTGAGAGTGCAAATAGGAGGACGAAGGATTAATGAGACTGTGATGTGGAGGAGAAAAAGATCCGGGGGGGCGGGATCGAGGAGGAGATCAAGGATAAGGTTGGAAGGATAGGAGATAAAATCGACAGGTACATAACGATAGTGACATGACGCACAGGAAGGAATTGACTGGATGGACAGAGCGCGACTGCCTGCAAGTCTTGAGCTGCAGGCTTGCTTGTTTACGTACCTTACTGTGCCTTCCTTCCATCACTTCACTTACCGAAGTCCCTCCTTATTCGCGGATGAAGCCGTTGAAGAAGATGGCAAGCGCTACTGTCATCATCTGAATGGTTCCCATCAATTGTTTCGGTAGACGCTCTAACAAGACGATCCCCCCATCTTCTCCATCTTGTCTCTCATTCATCACGATCTCTCCCTTAGGCGTCATAACAGCAAGATCTCCTCTCGCGCCGTCGACCGACAGGCGGGACCTGATGAACAAGAGACAGGCACACCCCTGCTTCGTTTGGGTCGAAGCGGCACCAGGGGTCGATGACGAGCCAGGACGAGCCAGGACAGGGGCCATTGCAGCAGAAACCGACCTAGCCAAGACCAGAAGCCAAGCCAACAGAGGCCAGCGCTCAGAGCCGGATCCCTGGGAGTCAAGACAAGAGCACTCACTTGAGGGACTTGAAAACATCTTGTGATGGTGTGTGTATCAGTGTGCGCTGGAGCCGTACAAACGCAGAAGCTCTCTGTTTCACCACATAATGACTCTAAAGATAGCAAGCATTTCACTTGCTTGTGTTCATGTTTGCGCTGTCGCTTTAATGCAATGTCCTGGCTAATCAAGCAAATAGGATTACCCCTGTCCCACGCAGCAGCGTGAAGACTTGACATGGGGTCGTGTTCAGGAGAGTGAGAAGCGAGAGCTCTATCATTGATTGATTCAATGCCACAAACGCCGCGATGGTGATAATGAAGCTGTTCGGAGAATGCGAATTTCCCATGGCATGAGCATGGCATATGATCCATCACCGAGAGATCCATCACCCATTATCGGCACAATCTTCGCCCAAGCGTTCTCGTGCTATGGAGCCTGGTTGCTGATCCTAGGTTGTCTATTTCCAAATTCCTTCTCGTTACTCCGGGTTTACCTTGATCAAGGAAGGATCCTCCGAAGCACGTCCCCTCTTATCAAAACTGTTGTGCTAGCTGACGATTACCACGTTTTTCTCGCAATCTCTGGGACTGAATCAGTCAATCGGATCAGTTTTGGCTGTCTGCACAGTTCTTTCAGCCACCTAGGTTAAAACGTGCTTACAGCCCAGAAAGGCTGGCAGCTGATGATCTTATCTGGGTTGAACCCGGAACAGACGCTGTAACAGCAATGCTCACCTGAAACACCCTCAGCAAGGTGCAGTGGGCGAAGCCAACAGCCAGCCTAAGCAAAGCAGAGTTTACTGGAATGGACAAAATATAACCGTCGACGCCGCCGGTCGAGCGTTTCGAAACGGTTTTCCGCCAATCAGCCACTGCATCAATTGGGCCAAGGGGACCTCCCCGAAGGGAAAAGGAGCTCCATCCTTGGCTCGAATGTTGTCGCCCTATATGAACATGGGTATCGTCCAAAAAGACGAAAAGAAGACACGAGAAGAGGGTCTCGGCAAAGCGTTGGTTATTAACAACACTTTTGCTCATGGGTTACAGCAACCATTGGCAATCCATACATGGATCATGACATATGTTCATATGCCGGACCGAGACAATGAACTCAAATTCCAATTAGCAGTGATTGAACTCAGTCCAGCAGATCACAAGTTTATTCTAAAGCTTCGGGGATCGCTTACGAAGATGAAGCTTGTGGCTGGGTCGGAAGCTGAGGCTGGAGCTGGGGTTGGAGCTCAGTTGGTTGAGCAACTCTACTGATTGAGGTTAGCCTCTCTGTCCTTTAGTCAGTCTCATTCATTGATGGCACCATCGTGTCTGCAAATCAATGTCGCACCTTGACGCCTCTTCCATCAGCCCGGACCTCTACTTTCTAGGTAATCGATTCAACAAAAACCGCAAGGGGCAGGCAGGCAGAGAGAAAAGCGTTGTGGTTGGATCTTCGTACCGCAGCGTTCAACCCCTGGATCGACGCTGTCATCATCGTCATCGCTGACTTATCTCTCTCTACCCGTCTTGGCCCTTCTCCACCCGCAACGAACGACAAGCCTCTACGTTTTCGTCTGCGCCCTTGTCGCGAGCAAGGCAAGTAGGCGAGTAGGCGAGTTGCATCTAGCACTATACTTGTGACTAGGGTAGATGATATGTCCCAGCACAGGGGTAAGCTTTTACTGGCGCGGCAGATGTGGAAATTACCTGACTCTTGTCAGGACGAAGACCCCAACTCACTTAGACCCAGCAAACTCCTCAGCCTCAGCTCGGCTGTTTACTCAACCAAGCTTTTTACAGCAAAAAGAGAAAATCCTGCGCTGTCAATCGCGAATACTCAAAGTACGGGCCACCCAATCTTCGAGAAGCTCACTCTTACGTGCATCTATCATTTCGCGTATCAGAACTCCACATGTCCCGCCCCCTTTCGCCGTTGAGCCAACCCATCTTAGCAACAACAAAAAGAAAGAAAACTACATGACGATTCAAAGTTCGAGAACCCTGATAATGACGATGGTACAGTAGCATCCCGCCTGACAAACGCGGTGTTGGCTCCAATCCTGTACGTCTAGCAAACATCTCATTACCCACTCGTTCGCGACATTGCTCTTCCAGGTATGTATAATTAATTATACTGCAGCATTTGTGAGGTGCATCATTACTGGTCACTGAAAGTGTGTCCCTATCCGTGCTAGTCAGGGACGAGAAGCTACATATCATCATCACATGAACCGATCCACGACGCTATCACGTTCTAGGCATGGTTGCCGAGTCTTTGGGCCCGTGCTCTAATTTCACCAAGCCCAAAAATCACGAGAATACTTTTGTGTAATCACAGCTAATTGAGTTCGACTTGTGCAGCTTGTGTTCTTTATCGCGGCTAAAATCTCCTTAGCAGACACACGCATATCCACATCATCATCATCATTCATGTGCGGATCCATTTATTTCGTATTCCTGCATTAAAAGCAGATCATATGCACCAGCATGTCGCTGAAGGAAGACCCTTTTCCAGCCCAGCCCAACGACTGGGTCAGTGTTGCTATGTTTAAACATCAGCAATGTCACTGTCTTACGCCGCCGACCATTTATTTCTTCTTATTTTAAGTTCTGTGTACTTTAAGTTCTGTATACGGATACTGTGCATAACATTTACTTAAGTGTATCGTTACTTTTTAACTAACACTCCCGCACTCCCCGCTGCTCAGCCCCTCACAAAAAAAGAATCACAACGTCAGACGTTTCACCATCCTTGGATCGGGGACCTGCATACAGACAGCTGGATTTACCCAGCTGAGATAACTCGGAAATACAAAAAAGTATCGGTAAGAAATAGGGGATGAAGGGTTTTTTCTTAGCATGGCACTTAAACGTCCCTTGCTCTCGGGAACAGAACGTTTCTATATCAAACGAGCAATATACCGTCTAAACCTTGTTGTGAGATGGGGCGTGGTATAATATCAGAGCAAATATGTGTTGCATGCAAGGGACCGAGTTGCACCACGGTTTTCTGCGAAATGGATGCCGTTTTTGCAATTCCTTCACCGGTTCTTTGCTCGTTCTTCACATGTTGAAGATTTGAAGAATTGAGAGAGAAAAGAGCTCGCATAAGCCCACTGTTCAATCCTCCAACTTCAACTTGAAACCAGCCTCCAAACGCACGGTACCGGCTCCGGCTCCGCCCCCTCCTCCGTACCCCGGCACCTCCGTATCGCAGCTCAGTTCCGTACTGCAGAGCAAAAGCAAGCACGAGAAAACCGAACGGAATCGGGGTCTTGTTTTCTCCTTCTTACGGTTCATCAGCAACAGGGGGTCATGTTCTCGGCCGAGCACTGCCACAGCACTGAACAGGCCTCGTTATTGCAGACTTTACACCCCTCCCCCTTCTCCTAAAACGTCACCGATGTCTAGTCCCGATCCTAGTTCGCCGTTGTTCGTTCTTGGATGATAACATGTATTTCGTTTCTAATTAAGAGAAGAAGAAAAACTCGTAGATGATAAATGTGTAACTGATCGTCAGTTGTGTGCCGTCCGTGCTAACCCGTGCGATCGTTGATCTAAGACACCCGCACCACCAAAAGTCCAAAAAAAGTCAAGCCAAACCCGCAATGCCCACTACCAATACAGCAAAGAGAAGAAAAAAACAGCCAGACGCTGGCTGATCGCTCCGACGTTGATCGGAGAGGGTTCCTAGGCTCCTTAGGCTCCCGACCGCACGGGCGGGCTGAAAAGCAATCGTGCAACACTGGCGCGAGAGTTGTATTCCAAATCGGGTGTCTAGAGATCAAAGCTTGCGAGCGTAGCTTGCCCATCTGCCGATCGACTGGAGTCTGCCCCGTTATGATTGTCGAGACAAAAGTTTCCAAACGTCTCTCTCGATGCCGAGATCGTCAGCCGACGATGTCTCGGCGAACTATAATCTTTCATGTACTTGAGACGAGTGGTCCGCTCTCGTATGCAGTGCCCTTATGCACTCGTGCTAAAGTAGTAATTCTCCCAGAGGTACTCGTAGTCCTCCAGGATACCTCCAATGAAGGACGGCATTCTCTTTGTGACTCCTCCCACGACTCCCTTGGTGATGTTCTCGTAAGCAGCACCTCTCATCGCCCACCATCCCATGGCCCATCCACGCTTGCTCCATTCTTCACGTTCTAGGGATGTAGTCCGTAGACCGCGGTCTCTCAACTGCCGGGCCGCATACTCAACTGCGAAGCCGATCAACCAAGGAGTCCAGGCCTTCTTGTCGCCTCCCTTCCTGCTGTTGTGGGCCATGGCCGTAGCGTAGATGAGCGGCGACAAGATCTGCAGTATCTCAGCACCCTGGCTGCTGCCCTGGAGCCGGTTGAGCAGTTTAGTCGCTGGTTTGATGTCGTCAGCTGTAAGCACACGACCCAGCAGATACGAGCTGATATCTCCTCCATCGGGAAGAGAAGGCAAGCTCATGCCCGTCCTGGGCATTGTCCACTCGCGCTCGTGCGCAGGTTTCATATCACGTGAAGATCCTGACACAGAGCCGTTGGCTGAAACTTCGTCCATGAGCTCGCTTTCACTTCTGTATGCAATCTCCTCCTCATCATCTGCAGCTGCCTCTTCAGGAATGGGCTCTCGCTCCGGCAGCACGGGTGTGACGAGCGGCCGCGAGCGAGTGATGCGCAGGAGTAAAAGACGGCAAAAAGCCTTAAGAGCTTCCAAGATCACGACAACCTTCCACCGTGACTTCTCACCACCTCGTCGCTTGGCAGTCATTTCCCATAGCATCTCTGTATAGATAATCATCTGTAAAAACATAGCTATTCTTCGGTATGCGCCACTCCGTTGTGTCCAGTATCGGGTATATCGGGCATGCACTGATGGCATACTGGCCATGGGCAGACGCGCAATGGCCTTCTGGAGGAGAGAGTCATGGTAGAGGGATAGAAGTTGGACGCCCGAGTGGATTGACTCGGAGGCGATTTCGGCATCGCGGAAGCGGCCTGTGTGTTCGTTAGAAACAGCTTTGAGCGCTGGAGTTCGCGTAGACTTACCTGGAATTATATATGTCAAGCTCCGTAGAGCGCTCTCAATCTGCGACACCTGGCCGGCATTTTTTGTTATGAACTCCTCGTATGTGGAGAGCCATTTGGGCGGTAACGAGAGGATACGGCCAAGTCCGGGCTTTGTCGATTGTTTAGAAGAAGGTGATGTAGTAGAATTAGAAGCCGAAGCGGGCATATCGCGCGTCAGAGAAGGGTCCATGTCGGTGAGTGTATGTTAAGGAGCGGGTGCGCGCGTGATGTCGGTGGAAGTAGTCAATCAGTCGACAGCCATGACGCGTTATCGGGTATTAAATTCGAAGATGGCGACGGCGATAGTGCTGGTGGAGGTGGTGATAGTTGAGATGGAGGTGAAGAATTAATTGATGATGAAATGGGAGACAGCCCAGCTCAGCTAAGCTGCGTTGGCATTGACTGGACCTACCGCCGAACCCCGAGGCACGTCACTTGCGTCAGGCGCTGAGAGGAGACGGGAGTTGCTTGAATGTGGAGGTGGCGCGTGCCTGAGGCCGACGGGGACCTCGGCATCTGCGCCGAGGCTGCCCAAGTACCCTGAACTTGACAGTTGAAAGGGATATCAACCAAAGACAATAGGAGATAATAGTTGATGTGGCTTGAAAGGAATGCTCAAAATGAATTGAGTATGTCTCAGATCAAAGTCAATTTATAAACTCTCTTTATTTTGTTGTCTCTCTGTTGGTTATTTGCTGATCTCACATGTGAATCATGATGATATGTGGACAACACCAAATTAAATATCCAAGATATACTAACCTAAACTCAAAGACGCCAATGAATAGACCCATATGGCCTAAGGTGGTATTAGGAGTAAGAATGACGTCTGTGAAAACGTTCCATGTACATTTAATTCACCAACTACTGCGGAATTGAGCTTGCGAAAATGGTATCTTCATTCACCAAACCTCCATGGTCAACCGCCAGGCGACACGATACGTCAAATGTACCCCCAATCGTTGGCCATCATCATAGCCTAAAAGCACGAACGCCAAAACTCCTACGCTTATCTACCAAACATGCATCCTTCTTTCCTTAACAAACCCCCGAAAGAATGGACACCGATTCCGAAATAGGCTGTCTATGCCAAACCAGCTGTCCATCCTCTCCCACCATAAACGCCGCAACCTCCTCAATGAGCTCCCACTCCCCAGTCATCTGGTTCTTCTCCGCATACCGGAAGATGATGTTCATGCCCAGATCCTCAAAGACAAGTTCTCTTCTCCTGAGACGCAGCCACTGTTCATCTTCATCATCCTCTAGCGCATTCATGGCCTCGACTTCATAGTTCTTGAGAGCGATCGCGCGGAATACTCTACTATCTCGCAGAGCATTTCGCATGGGGTATTTTCCTAAAATGCGGATTGCGTCTTGTTTGACTTCTGGATCTCGGCAGCCAAAGGCCGATACGAAGAGTGGCCATGTCCAGCCCGCGTCCATTGCGAAACCGCAGTTGGGACGCGATGCGATCAATGTCTCGGCTATGGCGTTCAGTTCCCGATATTGCGGCGTGAGATCCTTTGCTGTTTCGATGCCAGAGTATCGCGGCATGGCCGTGTAAATGTACAGGATGAGAAACTCGACATGAAAGTTGATGGCTTGCAGATAAGACCGTTCATCGTTCTGTCGATTGTCTTGGGCCTTTCGAAGCAAGGGACTGTATGAGATTGACCACCTTTGAAGCCAATATCTCGATTCCTCCAAGAACTTAGCGATCCGAGGGTTTTGTCTCACACTGTCCAGCTTGGCTTCCAGTTCTCTCATATCTCTGACCTTTGGCAAAGCAAGCTGTGCTGTTGTCGCAGTCAGGAGAGGGATGTACTGGACTAATTGTCTTTGAAGTAAAGTCCAGTAGCCATGCGCCTCATCCAGCGTGCTGAAAACAGCAGGCATATCGTCAATTTTGGTAATGTTGGTCTGTTTGGGTCTGAAGTATGGAGAGTGTTTGGTGAACGGCGCGATACCCGGGGGTCGCTGCGGAGGCCCTCGTGGAGGTGTCTGCTGATCTGACATCGCCTGTGGACTCCCTTGACTTTGCGGACTTGGAAGACCGGTCGGATTCTGCTGATTTGGAGGTGCACCCGCCCATGGTGAGCCAGGCTGGCTTTGCGGACTTGACCCAGAGCGAGGACTGGAGGCCATATTTGGGGAAGCTTGTTTTGCGGCGGCGACTACTGGCGGTTTTGGTGGGAAAAAGAACTTCTTATACGAGCCCATGAAAGATCTTGACTGAAGTTCCAAGGGTTTGTAGCAGTCCAGGATCTCTTGGACTAACGCAGGAGGCGCAGGGGCGATCCTGACAAGACCGGGAGCTTTGTCAGAGCAAGCAGCAAGTTCGTTGAGCATACTGAAGCCATGTGTGATGTGCTTGAGAGCTGCTGGCATGTTTCCACGCTGCGCTTCGAAGCAGATGAACAAGAGAGATGCCAACATAGCCGTCCTCAGGCCTTCCTTCGTTGGTCTGGCCTTAGCTTGTAGTTGAAGAGCCTCGCAGTAGTAGACAATAGCGTTAAGGTAATGTTTGTTATCGCCCACGAGCTCATTACCAGGCGAAGAGGCTTCAAACTCGACATTCGAAGCCTTTCGTAGCGCACCAATTGCCATGGCGGCATATCTCAACGACGGCTCTTGTAATGTAAGTTGAGGCATCGTGGTCGTCCATAATCGTGACTCTCCCAGCCCGCCACTGAGGAAACCAACACTTAAGGCAGACCATTCGTCGAAATAAGATCGCTGTTCACTGCTTGTGAAGCAGATAGTATTGATAGGAGGTTCCTCAGGTATTGTAGGCGGTCTCGCCTTCACAACAGCCGTGGAGCCCGTGGAGACTTTTATCTTTGATGCTGCGCGGGACTTGGTCGCAGAGTTCGTGGTTGCTTTTGGTCTTGAAGCTGCAGGGCGTGGCCTCGATTCGGTGGTGGTTTCGGATGGCGTAGCTGAGGCATCGCCGTAGCCATCGCAAGAGCCCTTCCATTTTAGACAGTTGAGACAAGATGGCTTTGTCTCGTCACATTTGACGTGTCGCTTTCTTTAACGTGTTAGCGGCGTTCCTCAAGATATCATGGGTGAGTCTTGGTGACAAAAGCGTGAGTGATACTTACTTGCCTGAGAAGTTATTAGCGACAAACTCATGATGAACAATTATCACACAACAAACTCACATGTACTACATCCTGTACGTGCTCTACTTGAGCTCCGTCGTGTATGCCTTGCCCTTGTCTCAAGGGCGAAGCGATGAGTACCAGCGCGCGAAGCCGTAGCATTTGCAGATCCCTCAGTCTCGATCACAGATGAAGAGCTATCAATCAGAAGTCAGCGGGATCCATCCATATGCGACAGGGTATCGATCTTACGCAGCCGAGCTGTTGGATCGCCCTCCATTAATAGGAAGCGAGAACTGGATCTCCATTTTGAGGAGCTAGGGTTCCACCAATGCAGAGCAAACAAAGCCCAATAGAGCAAACGAAAGGCTTGATTCGTGTTGGTTCAGCTCGAAAAGGAAGATCGTTTGTGTGAGGAGAAGCTCGCGCAGAGACGAGAAGCCGTTCTGGTAAAGACAGACGGATGGGGACAGCTCGGTACTCGGACGGACTTGTAGCTTGCCTTGCAGGGGGAGCCTGGGCCTGGGCCTTTAATGTACCGGTACTGTGCCGTACCTGGCTAAGCCAATGCAATGCAATGTGCTGTTTGTGGAGGTGGAATCTTTTAACGTCAGTAGCACCGTCATGAGGTGAGGCGTTATTAAATGGGATGATGAGTTCCTTGGATATAAATTAAGTACCGCAGCAGAAGCAGATACTCTTAAAAGAGCCAGGGTAAAAAAGGGAGAAGGCAAATGTGGATAATTTGAGTCTTATACAGCTAAGCAAGGTTCATAGCCAAGCCCAAAGCCTCCACCAGGAGATCATTGACTTTTTTTTCGCAGACAATTACCCCGAAGACTTACATTTGACGTCTAACGGGAAGAAGCAGTTCAATTAATGCAGGTCGAATCCGTGGAGCGTGGATGGACGCGGCTCGCGGTATATGGATCACAGTGGATGGGTTTAGTTTAGCTGCCGGTGATGGAGGGGACAGATCAGGGTATGATTGGACAAATCTAAGTCGATTGGTGTGTAATACGGCGGTTATTGGGGGTAAAAATGATAGATATCGGGGTATTTGTGCTCCTAATTCTCGGCAGTTTGTGAAGAAAAGCCGTGTTAGCTTGTATTGAGCTATAAGTTGTGCATCCAAGAAGGGCAATTCAAGATATCACGGCAGGCACAGCCTTGTACTCCGTAGTTAAGTTTTAAATAGATGAATCCTTCGATGCAACTTCAACTCTCACTGAAGATCAAGATTTCTTGCTTTGATGGCGCGTGGTTGTGGAGTCACCCGCTAGAGATGGGGTTAGCCAAGCCTTGATGAGAACTGCCGTAGTATCCGAAGACAGATGGGGAGGATTAAGGCCCAAGCAACTTATCAGATGAGAGGAGAGGAACTTGCTATTGGATGCTCGAGGCTGTTGATCCAAGCTTAGAATAGCATTCTTCGATATACTGCTTCATTATTATCGTATGGTCTTATAGTCACTCTGTACCGGGTACATCCACGGTTCATCCCAGCTCAACGCCTCTGACAGAAACAAATCAACAATGCGTTCCATCTCCCCATCTTTCCTTCACTAATAGCAGCCACAGCGGCCGTAACCTGAAGTCAATCACACATAAATCCAGGCTCGATGGCCGTCTCCCCGCGGTGGAGATGCAGGGGCCAACAGCGACCGTTGGAGTGCGCCGCAAACAGGGATGTCCAAGGTGCACTGCCGAGACTTGTGAGGGGAATTGAGTTCATCGACGGAGCTAATCAAGGGGTTTCAGCCTGAGCATGACGATCATGGTAACGTCCCATGTTTCAATTCACGATCCTATAATTTGGGGGCTGATGGCGAGGCATACTTGGCTCTGAAATGGACTTTGGTGTCGTGCGCAGGGCTGAACTTGAGCACGCACTGGAGGCTGCATTGCATTGCTGCACTACCTCAATTCGATGTCCAACGGATCCTAAAGGATTCAATGTGCCGCACCAACCGTAAGGTTCATTCACCTTGATGGATATTGGCCCATCAGCTCCTCCGGAAACCTTTTCCCAGTCTCCAGGCTGATAATTGTGTTACCTTCTCGCGTACAACGCCCGCAGACACCATTCATTGACAAGTGTTTGTGTTTGCGTGTATGCGATTTGCTGTCATGTCTAATGTCAGTTAAGGTGTTGAAGGGAAGGTCCTTCAAGGGTATATGTCATTGATGCAGATGTGCACTGGTGGTAAGAAGCATGACCTCTCCGAACCTGAGTATTTGCGGCTGTTCCATATGGCCCATTGGAGGCATTTATCACCGTCACTGAACTCTGGCTATGCCATTTCACTACCCATCGACATCAAATTGTATCAATTGATACAACTGACATAATCTTATTGGTTCATTTGTTGACATTAACTCATTAAACCTCCGCTAATAGTACAGTCCCGTCCGCACAGCAGACATCTAACGCTCACTCGCAACCTGCTCAGCCTTAACAGGCTCCCTGTCCTCAGCACCAGGATAATCCACCGCATTCTCACCACCCTTTCCACGATAGTTCGTAGGGTGATCCCGATCAGCTCCCATGTCATGAATAGGATCAGAAGGGTTAGCACCAACACCCTCGAGACCAGATCCGATCTTCTTGCGCCGGCCGTGAATCTCCGCGCTCGTCTGTCCAGATGCGGGCTTGCCTAGACCAGTGTGGACATCGGCGGATGTGGCACCTCCGATAGTCGCGGAAGCGGGAACAGCACCCTCGGCGCCGGGAGCTTGGGCGGGGATCTCGGTCTCAGTGTTGGGCTGGAAGGTATTCTCGGGGGGAGCGGTGCCGGCGGGGTGTTGCTCGGCGTGGAACTCAGGAACGGCATCGCGACCGACGAGGACTCCGGGCTTGTGCTAGATAAGTGTAAGTATGGTGTTCCAGGGTTATATGGCGATGAACTTACGCCCTTGGTGGTGAGAGGCTCAGCGGGAGCGACCTTGCTGCGGAACTCGCCCTGCTGGGGAGTGGCGGACTCGGGGTTCATGGACATGTTGGTTGTTTGTGAAGAGGGTTTGAAGACAAGTGTTCAAGATTAAGCCTGTGAAGGGTCTTTGTGTTTTGGGTATATGGTTAGAGAGATGAATTATGAGAATTATGAGAAGAAGAGAAGTCTCTTGACGCTGCGAGGCTACATATAAATCATTGTGATGCCACAGCTACACATGTATGACATCAACATAAAATCATCGACATGACATCACAATGGCCATGTCCCACCAAACCCAACCATCATCAATGACAATCCAGCAAGAGCATATCGGATTTGCCTGAAGAAATCAGAGCCCAAGCTTTGACCCTTCTGGCCTTCCAGGTGAACTCGATCGATGAAGATATTGGGGGAGATGAGATATGTGGAGCGAACATCGGAGGTTTGCGTCCGCGAGATCGCTCGTTGGTTGGAGTTGTGGAGGAGGACCCTGGTAGACAACGTCATATGAAGCTTGGCTACCGGCAAACGGACGACTCTTCCATGTATGCTTACTTGCGATGCCGGGTTTAAGATGTGAAATAGGACGATTGCTTGAAGGCTAGTTGGTGTTGGATCAAGTGCCCGGTCACATGGGCGGATTCCTCGACTTTACGAACCGCAATAGGATGTGTTAGTAAGGGTCGCGTGGCGAATTTCCTTGTTCTTTAAATTAGTGCATCGATTGTAGTTATATCATGTTGCGGAGAGGCTATTGTGATTGGTGGTTCATACGTTGGTGATGCTTAAAATGGTGTTGTTGACGGCCGGCCAATGAGGACAACGTCCTACATAGAACAACCAGGGAAATGAACATATATGGTCTTCTACAGCGATGCATGGAAGTACATATCGAAGTATTACCTCCCATGAACATCAAGTAGGCGTCCACCGATGCAACAGCCCAGCAAGTTCCCCCGAAATGTAAGACGGCCAGGTGATGGATGCAACTGGTCCGGCTACAAGCCAACGGGGCCCAGTATTATCTCATCTCATCTGGAACTATCTCTTGGTTGTTCTCATATCAATTGATAAGAGTCTCTTGGGTTAGACTCTAACCTTTGAAGTGTTATGTTGGCTGCGAAGGAGTAACCTAACCCTACAGCACACACAGGTCAGCCAAGACTGGGGTCGGAATAAACTGATTATCCGATGTCTCAGGCAGACCACTATGGCTATCCACTTTCTCAGGTATCTTCAACATCTCTCTTCATCCACCCACCTTCAACTTCATTCAAGATTGGGTGGGCCTTCTCAAGTACTTACTTCTCTCTTCATAGTTAGGCATAGTATCGTGGACGCGTTCCACGCCTCAATTCAACGAATGGCGACCCTTCATGACAACTTTCAAGCAACAAGGCAAACTGCCATCAATGATGCGAGGGAAATGCAGGACTCTGTTGTGCAGGACTGTGCTGATTCCGGAAAAGATCCACCGCCTTATTCTCTTCTAGAACTTATTGGCAAGGGGAGCTTCGGCCGTGTCTACAAAGCGCGCAGTACTAAGCCAGATCAACTTGTTGCCGTCAAGATCATCAACATTGACAACGGAGATGCCCTCGATCCCAGCGCAGATACATTCGGCGATATCCTCAACGAGGTCGAAACACTAAAGCTTCTTAACAGCAGTCGTGCGAAGAATGTCAACACAGTGGTAGATGTTCTTCTTGTTAGCCATACCATATGGATGGTTACCGAATATTGTGCTGGCGGAAGTGTTTCAACTTTAATGAAGCCGAGAGGATGTCTACCCGAACAGTGGATTATTCCCATCTTGCGTGAGGTTGCAGAAGCTATTTACTGGGTTCATAAACAAGGTATTATCCACCGGGACATCAAGTGCGCCAATGTTCTTGTTACCGAAGCCGGCGGTGTTCAGCTATGCGACTTTGGAGTCGCCGCTATCGTGGAGACTAAATTCGATAAGAGGAGTACTGTTACAGGATCCCTGCACTGGATGGCACCTGAGCTCTTTAATCCAACCGTGAGGTATGGTACTGAGGTTGACATTTGGGCGTTTGGGTCGATGGCTTATGAGGTTGCTTCTGGGCTACCACCCAATGCTAACTTCCGAGACATCACTCGCTTTGGTACATACTTGAAACAACACTGTCCTCGTCTCCAAGGCGATCAATACTCACCAGGATTGAAAGATTTGGTTGCCTGTTGTCTGGTGGAAGACATTGCCCAACGGCCCCCCATCGAGGAAATCCAACGACATCCTTACATCTTCGGTACAGATGCTGACTACCCGACTGTATCGCTCTCTAGGCTCGTGAACGCTTACAAGATCTGGGAAGCTAAAGGAGGGAGCCGCACATCGCTCTTCGCTCCAGGCGGGGCGCAAAGAGAACCCAATCCGCAGTTATCCCCAGTCTCGCACGATGAGTGGAATTTCTCCTCGATGGAGGACCTGGATCAGCTTATCGTCCCGGATTCGCCTCAGTCTGTATTGGAGGTCTACAACACTCCGGTCGACATACGGTCTCAACTATCAAGACCTCGGCCGCATCGTCGTCGGCAGCCGCCTGCGAATATGAACATGCCGATGGTTCCATTGGAGAAGGCTTTTGACCCGAATACTATTTCCAATTACCAGGACAATATTCGGTCTTTCTACTTTCCACAGAGGCCACCAATGATATCGGACCTTCCCCTTCGCGACCACTCAGAACCTCTGAGTGTTCGAGAATCGTTGATCGATTTAGATGCTGCGCTCGACCCAGAACTATCAACTATCAAACCCGGAACTAGGTCCGTCTCAAATGACCCAACCGATTCAGATCGCCGTAGGACTCTAGATTGGACTTTCCCGTCAGGGTCACCTCCTTCAGCAAGCCTGCATGACAGGCCCGAACCTGTCAGTAGTGATGGAGAACTTACTCTAGCTCAAATTCAGAGGAACCTAGTTGCTGAAACCCCTATGGAGCCAACAGCCGCAGGCAATCGAGCATCCGCACTGAGTCTCATAGATCTGGATGATAGCATCCCCGATGATTTGGGAGAGACCATCCGCCCATCAACGGCGATTTCAGACGCTTCTTCGTCTACATCGGAGATGTGGCATACACCATTCGAGCGGGAGCGATATACGTTTGAGCCAACTTCACATCCATCTCCATCAAATGCGAGGGAGCCATCCATTTACGTTGATGGTGGTGATCTCAACAACCTAGCATTCCACTTAGCAGGCGATCCTAACCTGATCATGCTTCAGGGCACTAGACAAACCAACCAGCAAAGTCTCCTCAATGCCTATGATGGAGATGGAGAGGCTTACCAGTCCGTCAAGCATGATTTTAACAATGGGACAAATGAGATCCCAATGATATCTTTACCGGCGCTCCCGACACCACCGGCGACAGAGGTAATGCTGGGTACTGGATCTGTAGAAGATGTCAAAGATGAGTTATTACGGTTAGTCTCTAGTTTTAAGGGACATCTAGATTCAGGAAGTCAGATTCTAGAGACCATCGGCGTCCGCAAGGGACACGTTGTTCCAAGAGAGTCCTTCTATTAGGGATTTCTTTTAAGTTTAGGTATGTTTATCATGGAAGCCGTTCTCAGCTTCTAGATCTTCAACACGGAGCACAACTGTGAGAAACTTGCCTTGGACAACAACAGTCAAAGCCCTTGAGTCACTACAAGGCGACTCAGTCTAGCGGCAGAGATCTCATCCTACTGTAGTAGCTCTCACATGCTTGCCTTGCTTCATATCTTTCTTTTGGGTACACGGCTTCTTTGGTCTATACTTGCCCCCCTGAAAGCTTGCTAATATCATCGACAAGGTCTGCAATCCGCAAGTAGTATCCGTTCCAGCAATTTCCTCTGATCTTGTCGATAGGGTCCTGTGGGTCTGTGGTTGGAAGGTTGCTATCTAGCAGACGGTCTACTTGATCAGGTCCTTCAAGCTCCGAGTACAGCTCGGAACCACGTGTCATATACCAGAGGACTGAACCCAGGGCGAACTGTTCGGTGACTGGACCTGCAATCCCTAAAATGCCACCGAATATCTATCTGCGTTGCCAAACATAGGGTTCGTAGCCAACATCGAGGTCATCACCAATCTTTGGCGAATGGTCAAAGTCGATAAGTTTGAGCTGGTCATGGGTGTCGAACAGGATATTCTGGGGATTGATATCACCGTGAGTATAGCCTATGGCTTCCAAGCACGCAACAGCGGACGATAGCTGCAGCATCCATCGTAAGACTGGACGAGGCTTGCCGACGAAGCTCAGTCGGTCGTGAAGTGTTCCATTGGTGATCAACTCGAGAAAAGTGACATCAATGCCACGGAAGAAGCATTGCACCAGTTGCGGACATTCCGATTGATCTAGCAAAGCAAATACCTCTTGTTCGTGTCGTAGTCGCTCATCTCCTTGCTTGAGAGCAACCTTTGCAGCTATGTCTGGAGAGATTCAGAGCACGACAGAGTGGCCACCAACAGCATGAACAGACGAGCCAGGGCAGGTCATAAGCAGTTGCTTGATGAGTGGATTAAGATCGCTGGCAGGACGCTGAGACTCAGTGAAGTATTTGGCCAAGTCTTCATATGTCCATCTCAACCCAGCCATTTTTGGACGATCAACGAGTGAAGGTTTGTTTATGCAAGGTAAGATTGTTGGGGACTTCACCCCAGGTAGACCGACATCTCACTCAGCGTAGCTACCCTGTAGATAGCTGACATGAAAAGGACCTCCCAACTTCAAGTACACCATCAGATTTGCCAACCAGTAAGCGAGCGAGGCATGCACAGTAACATAATTAATCGCATTTATCGCAAAGTTACCCAGGTACGCTACGCATATGGACTGCACCACCAGTTCATGCCAAGGGATGCAATATTCAATATTTGACGTCAATGTGAGGCACCGCAGTACTTCGTGCATCGTTGGCGTGCACTCAGATGATGATGTACATATCAATCAATAGTGTAACGTTTCACAGCCGAGCTGAAATCGCAAAGTAAGCGATTGCTGCGATCACGACTCATTCCCCTATACCAACAAGCCAAAGGGATGCTATTGTCAGCCAGCAATGACTTTTACGAACCTCGGTTTCAGAAATAGGGGTCTCGATCTTGCATTCCTCAATAGTGCCATCTCTTTTAGGCCTGAAGGGTCCATGGCTAAGCTGAATGCAATCACAGCCGCCGCCGCCGTGACCATTTTTAGTCACGAGCTGTTCAGCCTTAAAGCCACACTTGTACTCATTGAGACAAGCTGCAATTTGCTGGCGCTGACTAGTTATTTGTTGGTGGGTTTGTTCGCAAGGGGGGAAATGTCTTGGTCAATTCCGTGATTAGGCGGAGGGCATCCTCGGCCTCGGTTGATGCCGCTTCTATCTTCAATTCTTGAGAGTGAGTTTCCGACAAGTCAAGTCAGTCAGTCGGTCAATTCAATCCAAATTGGGTCCCCCCTGACTTGCAGGTTAATTTGAGCCAAACCCAGCCCCAAGCCGCGAAAAAGGCCGTTCCAAGTCTGAAAGAGAGATATTTTTTATTTGACTTTTGGCTCATTTGAAGCCAAGATGGCGCCCTGAGCCGACCAGATACTCACGTAGTGTTCGCGCGCGGTAACAACCTTGATTCCTGGCTCAGAACCAACACTATGTAGCAGACGCTTGCTGCACCACTAGCATCCTACGGTTGTAGTCGCTCTTTCTAATCACTGAAGCTCAATGATGATATTTAATGGGAAGGAGGGCGCGCATGAAGCGACGAGTGTCAATCCATTCATCTACATATCCAAGCCGATTGTTGTGTATTGATCAAAGCTAGATGTGTAACCTTGATCTATCTCCCGGGAGATGTTGTATAAGAACCGACTGACTCTAATTCGATACTAAAGATGGGTGGTAATAAAAACCGGCTGTACGTTGCCCTGTACCCTAGTGGCGTCGCCAATAATGAAGAGCGAAGGTAAGTAACTAGCTAGACACACTACCATTCTTTCAGCTTGGTCTAATCTTTCGACACAGGTATCATTGGGGCTTTCTCATTGGACCAAAAAACGAGACAGGCGTCGAGGTTCATGGCATGCGCTACCATGTCAAAAACAATCCGGTTCAAGGATGGGTCTACGAGGAATTCTTTCTAAAAAATGTGCAGAGCACCAACAGTCTCTTGGCACGCATGTTGATTGCCAAGATCGAGGACCAAGACCGTCTCGTTGAGATCATTCGCAATACACCAGTGGTCCAGGGCGACCCCAACTGGCGTTGTCGCACATGGGTCGCGGAAGTTTTGTCTAGAATAGCCAAGGACGACAGGGCTGTTGGTACAGCTGAACTAGATTGGGCAAAGATCGAGGCGGTTGCTCGTGAATATGTTGGAAAGAAAACGGCGGCAGGGAGGTATCGGAGTGTCGCAGACGTAACGCTGCCGAAGCCGACATGGGATATGCTTCAAGGGAAGGAGACTGTATCCTAGCCAGGAGAATGTGATCATGGTTCTTGTTGATGCTATCAGAGGTCTCCCCACCACTTTTGCCGTATTATCTCCATCTCCAATTCAGCGGGATGCGCGTCGAGGAACTCAGTGATCAATTGTTGCCATTGCTGCCGAATTTGGTTTCCGTACCACGCAGACGTGTACTCCCAATAGTAAGGATACCAGCCTGAGAATTCCCAATCTATGATGCCAACGACACGATCACCGCGAACCATGATATTGAAAGGGTTCAAATCTCCATGCGTAAACACCGGAGAGGGCCACGGACCGTCCTGCTTGGCTACCATTTCTTTGATAGCCTTCCAATCATCATCATCCTCGCGATCTGGATGCTCATCTGGTTTGAGATCTTCACGAAGCCAGGAATGAAACTCTTGGATGGTCTTGAAGGGTCCGAACCTTGGCCAAGACCGAGGGATACGTGAGTCGTGTAACGAACCACCCTGACAGCTCTCAACCCCCGTGCCTGGAGGTGGCGTAAGCGCCCTTAGTTCGTCAAAATAGCCCCGTAGCTGGGTGAATATATTCTTGAGATCAGTTTCAGACAGTGTTCGCCAGGCCTCTGCGAGGCAACTTCCCTGAATGCGTTCCATTACGATAAAGGCCCGGTTCTTATGTACAAATGAGCAGTAGACGTTGGGCACGGGAATGGAAGTATTGGCGGCGACAAACCTCATAGTTGCTGCTTCGGTGAGATGCACAAACGGCCCTTTCTTCACGATGAGGCGTTTCGAAATGGGAACACAAGGTCCATCGTACCGATAGAAGCGCGCGGTAGTCTTGAGCGCGAGGCGGGTTATCAGACGACGGAAGACCGTGTTGTTGATAGCCAAGTGCTCCGTACCATCGTGCTGAGTGGCTGTCCGATCGACAGGAGGGATATATGATGTTGGCATGCTGGAGAATGCCAAAATGGGGTCATTGACACGAGACTGAAGTAATTGTCTCAAGTACGATATACAGCCCTGCTCGCGAGAGGAGTTTTGGGTTATACAGGATGAAACTCGTTGTATCTGGATGTTGAATATTTGAGTGACACTTGGCGTTCGGGTGCCGATCCTCCGTCCCCAACCAGCCTGCGAAATTGACAGGAGGAGATCAAGGGAGGAGATGGGATGATCACTGAGAATTGAGCGGTGACTATCCAATTCCTGGACAAACAAACACAAACAAACAAAATGCCATTGATCATGAGGCTGATGATCAATGCAGCCAAGGAGAAGCCCGCAATTGAACGATGTCAATCCCTATGGCGTCGCATTATGATTGTCATATGGAATTATCCGTACCTTAAAGGCTTCTTTTTACGCCGCCTAATAAAAAAGGACAAGCCTCGTGTCTCGACCTGTGGCGTCACATTCATATTAATTAATCGACTTTATAACCACCAGCGGCACAGCTAACAAACCACGCCATCAAATATAATTTCATTTCAAGGGTTATTTTCGCACAATTAATCGCTTTCAAGCCGGTGAACCTCTTGTTTATGTATCACAATTGGCAGATTAAAGGATCCTTAGTGACCCGTTATTCTTTCTGGTTTTTTTTCTTGGTGCGACGCTTCTCTAATCGGCGATCAGGCGCTGAGAGGCTTTTTATGCGAAACTGTTGGTCGATTAGGAGCTCTGTGCTTCAGCGATAAGGCAGGGAGGGCAATTGTGCTTGTTCCATGTTGATCGTCAATCGACAGGCTAAAGTCCCATTTACAGTACAGGGCCCATCTACAGGGGGCTGGCTGTAGGCCAGACTTACTGTGCCATGTTCGTACAGGATGACCCTCGTGGATTGTTTGAGTTTACGAGTGAACCGTTGTCGAGAACATATTGGGAGTTAATTATTAGGGGTTTACGTGGTTATCCCGTATTCTCTAGAGTAACGGATAAACGGCGATCTGCAATCGTGAAAAAACGACAAAGAGAGGTTAAGAAAGGCGTTTGCGTTGAAAGCAGGGTTCCGAATATAGATCAAGGTTGGAGGACGCGCACGCATCCATCAGACTCTCATTCAACCCCGTGTTGGCGATTCTCACACACCACTAGAGCACTTCCAACCTCGTGTCTGCCCGTTGTACCCGTTTTCGAGGAGGCTGTGTTTGAGATGAATCCGCTTTTAGTGAGATGGTAATCATTGCATTTACAACCTAATTGAGGATTATTTTGAGTTGAATACGATCTCACTGTCTGTCATTTGCTTGTAATTACCTAGACTATGGTCTTGTCTTGGTATTATTCTTGGCCAAGGTTCCAGAACGTCAACGTCACGGTCCCGCCTTCCTTCCTTGGCTGGTCAGGCTGGTTGCTGGGGAGTCAAGTCGATGCGGAGCTCCCGCTAAAATGGGACAATTCCAGGTTATCGGTCCGCATCCGGTGTGGCTCCTTAGTGGCTCGCTAGCTCCCTGCTCCCCCCCTCATTCGTCCTTCCCAACTGGAGCCGTTACAGTTGTAGCGATTCATTATTCCCTGTCTTTCGCTCTTGCTTTCCTGGCCTGGCCAAGATCCATTCTATCCATTCTCTCACTCCATCTTTTTCTCTCATCTCAACGTCAGGTCAATAACAAGAAAAGACTCGGTCGGTCTTTTTCTCCCACTCGCTCACTGCGTTCCTTGCACTTTCCCATTTCTGCTCCGCCTTTCGTTTTCAACTACAAATTACCTTTCGCCATTTGATCCACCTCTTCCAAGGTGATCCCCCTTGAGGCGGCGCGCCCGCTGCTGGCATCATCCATTATCTTGGCATTGCATTGGCTGCTGTCGAGTCGCTCGCTACATTATCGCTACGCTGCTCTGCTCCTCCGCCTGGATCCAGATTTAATATCCATTATCCATACCCACCATGCAGAATTACCACGGCGATCCCTACGAGAGGGAACCGCTCGACTCTCAAAACTACTACGATTCCTC
>JABCJY010001277.1:0-14422 GCA_013184415.1 Fusarium concolor
TTAGCTATTTTATTTAAGGTAGTTAGGTACTATAGGGTAGGCTATTTTTAAGTGCACAGTGTAGTGGTCGGCATACCTTTCCGGTCGGCATGCTTATCAACCACGTTATTAGTATTTAATACTGTAAAGTTGCGGGGACGGCCCCCTCACTGTCAGGACGGGCCGTCCCCACAATAAAAATAGGGATATTACTCCAGGAGCAGAAACTGAAAGATACTAACTGAAGCTGAAAGTGCGGGGTCTGACAGCACTTGTTTAACACGTGAGCGGAAGTCAACAGGAGCCGTAACAGCGATCTGTCAGGAAACGACATTACCAACACGAGAGACAAAGATTATAAATAAAGGTTCATCCCATACATTGCTATAAATCATTTCATTCTGTAACGCAATAATCTATAAGTTAAATCCTCTCACTATAACTCCATTCATACTATCGAATTTATATCCTCTTTTATTATGTCAACAGACTTTGGTGTTATTGGTATATATTGCATAGAGAGCTTAGCCGTGCCAAGGCTCTTGGGGTAGCTAACTAACTGATCACTAGGCCTTGGCATCATTGGCTATGGCATGGCCAGCAACCTTCGCAAGAAGATTCCTGCTTCCTCGACACTTTACGTCCTGGACCTGGACGACACTCTGATCCAACGACTCACCAACGAATGTGGTCAATATGGGAACATAGAAGCCGCCCACTCCGCCAAGGACCTCGCCACCAAGATTGGTGGTGGAGTTGTCCTCTCTAGTCTGCCTGCTGGCTCCCACGTACGCAAGGTCTACCTCGACCCTGTGAATGGCGTTATCGCAGCTGAAAAGAATCCTGAGAGACTCATTATCGAATGTAGCACTATCGAGATTGAGTCAACTCAGGAACTTGGCAAGACCATTATTGATGCCGGACTCGGCGGTTTTGTCGATGCTACAGTATCAGGCGGTATGTGGGGTGCCAATGCAGGAACTTTGTCCTTTATGGTTGGTCATCCTGAGCCGACTGAGGATGATGAGGTCGGGAAGCGTATCTATAATACCCTTTCTCTCGTTGGCGTACCAAGCACCATTACATTTTGCGGTGGTCTCGGAATGGGCCAGGTTGCTAAGATTGCACACAACTACATCACTCTAGCCAACAACCTGGTCGCAACGGAGGGCATGGCAATTGGTCTCAAATATGGCATCGATAAGCATGCTCTGTTCAAGTGTATCAGGGAAGGTACTGCTAATTCATGGGTCATGGGACTTGAGCAGCCGGTCCCTGGCCTAGTTCCTGAGGCCCCTTCAAGCAATAATTACAAGAGGGCATTTGCACCTGCACTTAGTGTGAAGGATCTCACTATTGGGATTGATGCTGCTAAGAGAGTCGGAATCAATCCTACAGCAGGTGAGGCTGCTATTAAGGCCTTCCGAGAAGTTGATGCTGATCCTCGAACCCATGTAAGTTGAATCCCAACTATGGATATCAGAGTCTGACTTTTATAACACAGGATCTTGACCATACTTCTTTGTGGCTGCATGTTTACGGAAACCTTGATGAGTGGGCCAAGGAGAATCTTCAGAAATAGAATATGGCAGCGAGCTGAATCATTGCGGTTAAGATCAAATCGCGCCATGCAAGAGGCTGAATGAGGTCTGATAGTTAAAAAATAAACAGATAAAGACCAATATTACTCGAAATTGTAGTTAAAGATGGCCCATACAGCTTGAGGCTAGTGCTGAGCAAAGTGAGACTGAAACCTGTTTCTGTATTGTTAAACACTATTCAACATGCAGAGGTTGGGGACGTGTCATGCAATTAATATTGGTCCCTCTGATTATATCTAACGCTGATTTGCATAGATACACCTCGTCCTCGGTCGAGTCCTTAAACCTTCTATTTATTGCACTATAATTTGGAAGAGTTTGTCAGCACTCTCCTCCTGCCTACGAAGTTAATACTATATTGATCAAGGGTGGGTTTAATAATGCTATGGATAAGGAAACAGTGACCGAGTCTCAGGTCTTTAAGAATAAAGATGCATATATCGTTATACCAGGAATGATGATAATTAAAAGATCGGCCGATATATGTAATCTAAACTGCCAGCTGCTGCATGTCTCGTGCCGAAAACAGCTGATGCTTCACCCCAACCGTCTCCGGATGAAGTGCCTCGGGAGTAATATAGAAACCAAACCCAGCAGCATTCTGCCCATGCGCGTAGTTAGCCGTGATGGGGCTCATATTTAGTAGACTAGTCACCCAAGCCTTTACTTCGGGTTCAGTCTCTAGAGCACTCATAGCCACCCCGATAGGGAACAGGTACAAGAACGTTGGTTCCTTGCTTCGGCAGTGATGACGAGTTACCCATTCAAAAGCTCGACAGATTTCCATGGCAGGATCTCGCACCGTGACAGCAGCGCCGGGTCGTCGAAGGGGTTCGAAGGATAGATACCTAGTAGCTGGTTCATTGGGCATTGCAGCGTGAGCACAAGCCTCGATGCGCGAGCTTGCGCTGACCGGGTCGATCTTCCATTGAAGCGCGATAAGCCACATCAGAGTAGCATTGTAGAGCATAAGCTCTGTTGCAAATGCGAACTTGCCGAACCTCAGTCGTCCCGACTGCCTGGAAGTACCGATAGAACCTAGAGCCTCGGCTGCTCGGCCGTTGAGTTTGGGCGTGTTGTCGACGTCGGATTCAACATGGTTGCCAGAGCGAGCTTGCCATTGCCATCGCCAGCGGTAGAGGGCAACAAGCTGCCTCTCAACTCTTCCCAACAACTCTCCTCTTGAGTTTGGCCCATCCTTATCCATCGACTGTATTTCTGCGTGGTCCTGCAAAATACCTGGCACAACTACGAGAATATCCAAGAGCTGGCTCTGTGGCGTCTTGGATTCGTTGTTTCGTTCATATGGGATCATCCTCCAGCGTTCCTCTTCGAGAAAGAGTCGCTGTTTGCCGTATAAACTCGCAACAAGCTGGAAGTCTGAATTAATATAATAGTCTTGACTTGAGAAGCTTGTTTGATCTTACTAAGGTCGCCCTTGTTGCCTCGAATGCATTGCGGAAAGGCTGCTCCTGAAAGGCCTCTGGTCCACAGAGGTGCAACAGCCTCGCGAGCCCTCGGAGATGGGATACGGCACCAGTTTGGTCAGCGTAGGATGCCTGGATAAATTCAGCTTATGTACTCTTCGCCCTTGAATTCCGGCCCTTACAGAATGCATCAGTAGCACAAGAATGGGAACTAGCAAATCCTGTCGTCTCTGAATACTACTGCTTCCTAGTGCACCAGCCAATGTATTCAAGCACTTTCCATACTGCACAATACCCTTGAGTTCGATGTCTGGTTTATGGTTAGATCTCCCAAAGTTGGCCTGAGAAAGCGCCTTTGTCGCATCTAGGGAGAGACCTCCGAGCTTCCCAGCAGCCGCCTGGTCAAGCCAGGGGTTTCCGTAGCTTCGCCAGACAAAGTTGGAGAACATGAAAGCGAAGCAAAAGTCTCCCTGGAAGGCAATCAGACTCATTTCAGGAGGCGGAGAAGCTACGCGACTTGTGGTTGCGGACGTGGCTTTGTGACCGGAGTGCGAGGAACTTTGTTGCAGAGATACCTCATCTCGAGGAAGGGGGGCTGTCGATGAATGATGCCAAACTCGCTCTCTGATGAACCCCAAGCATTCAAAGCCCCCCTTGGTGCAACGAAGACAGACAGGTTTGGTTTCGTCTAGGAGCAGCCAAATATTCAGCATCGCCAATCGGTCGCAACTCGGCATGACATGGAGCAATGGAGCAGATCTTACCGCATTTGACTCGGCGCTTTCTGCAGGTATTGCAGCCTTTGCTACGGCCTGGAACACCGACCATGCTGGGTTTAATTTGGGATACCTCCCAGGCGTTGAGTGGGGTAGTACTAGGAAAGAGTGAGTTCCTCGGCTGCTCGCGCAATGATTCCTTTTGGGTTGACAGCTACTTATATAACTTGGACCATGCAACGGTAGGGCTTAGAGCCACGGCAGCGCCGGCATTAGTGCTGACCCAGCTGAAATGCTGTTCTGCACTGCTGACCAAACCTATTAGGCAATTATGGATGATTGGCTCTGGTAACTCTAGAAGTGGGGGGTATTAACGGGCGCCGGGCTGAGTGAGTGAGATCCAATGGCGGGATAGATACTACTAGGAAGACTGCAGAGCATGAGCCGTTTCTAGATACATTTAGCGAGATTGAGGCAAGATTGGGTTAATAGAGCCTTGATGGATTATCGTCACTGTAGTTGCGATGCTCTATGATTGAAACTTTCGTGTATAAAAGAGCAGGTTCTAGTGCATCCAGGCAACTTCTTCCCACTATCAACCACCAACAATATTCAATCCTCAATCATCTTTACCAGACCACTACTCCAATATTTAATATGCATTCCTCTCTCATGGTTTTCGCATCCTTCCTGATGCATAGCCTTGCTCTCACCAAATCCATCCCCCCTAGCACCGCGCAGCTCACCCAACCCTACTACCCGCCAAATGCCGACTGCTGGGAGTACAGAGTCCCCGTCACTATTACCTCTGAGAACTTGGTCTTTGACTTCCCGGACTGGGAAGGCGACTACGCTCTCCAAGACTTCCTAACGGCTGCAACGACTCGCAAGAGTGCTGGATACCCGAGCCCCATTGTTGGCACCAAGAATGAGACTGCAACCTACACTCTGGCCGCATCCTTCTGCACGCCAAAGCACTCGGGTCACAAGACTATTATTCTTGCAACTCATGGCATCGGGCAGGCTCGGACTCACTGGAACTCTGCCTACCAGCCAGACGAGTACAACTTTGTACAGTATGCTATCAGCAAAGGGTATTCGGTTTGGTTCTACGATCGTCTCGGCACCGGCGAGTCTGACAAGTAGGTAACATCTTTTACACACATAGACTACGAGCTGACCTTATCATGCAGAGTCTCTGGATTCACAAACCAGCTTCGCAAGCAAAAGGCCATCCTCGTTCAGCTCGCTAAGATTGTCAAGTCCGGCCAATACACGGGTACCTTTGGAAAACCCGACAAGCTCGCCGTCATGGGCTTTTCCTTTGGATCGTTTGTCACACACTTCGCCGTAGCCGAGAACCCAACCATCGCAGATGCCGCTATTTTGACGGCTATTAACTACAACACGACTGGACTGAACGTCAACGGCTTGGTTCGCTCTTTCGTACCCCGAGTGGCATCCCTTCAAAACCCCCGTCGCTTTGGAACACTAGACCCTGGATATTTGACTTGGGTTGATGTCATTGCGCAGATCAACACGCAAGTATTGTCCAATGTTCTAAAGTACGCCGCTGCTGACCACAAATATCTATAGCTACTTCAAGTACCCATACTATGATATTCCTACAGCATCCTACTGTGAAGAATACAAGGAGGCATTCGCTATCGGAGAGTTTCTAACAATTGCTGATGGTGACTTCGACGCCAGTGGTTTTACTGGAGCTGCTCTTGTAGGTGACCTGAGTCTCAACACAAGACCCTGAAGCTGACAGGATACAGGCTATTACTGGAGAGACGGATTACATTATCTGCGATGGAGACTGTCGACGCATTTTTGATGAGCCAGCCCGAACTATCTGGAAGAACGCTAAGTTTGAAGCCTACTTGCACCCACACGCGAGCCATAATTTCAATTTCCACCACAATGCTAGCAAGGCCTATGGAGTCATTACTAACTTTCTTGAATCGAGCGGTCTTTAAACGGGTTGTGTGTTTGGAAAGAAGGATCTAAGGTATGACCGATGGTTACGGTGGGGGATAGGGGACTTTCAATTCTTCAACTATTTGATAATTATTATAACAATGTGCCTTTCTAAAGAAAATATCAAACGCAATTACTTCTTTCTGGTCCTGACTTACAATAAGTCTTGCTAGCCTCAAAAATGCGATTACAAGACATAGTCTATATGAAGAGACTCAAGGTTCCAAGATTCCAGCATAACATACACTATAAATCATTTCAACCCTTCTAAATTACCTCCGTGTGTCACTCGCTTTCATGAAAGAGAAGAAATCCGGTGGGCTGAGACCTTGAACAATGGTGTCTCCTTGCAGCTGTCTGTCCATCTCCTGATGAGAATCTGCTGACTTGCCACCGTGTGATTGGGTCTGAAGTGAAACACAGGTTAGATAAGAAACTAAGATTAAAGATAATCTTGGGAAAGGGGATCTAACTGCATCATAGCTCCTTACATGGCTATCATTCTGCTTGTGGCGTCCCTCAGGGGGAACGGTCGATTCGGTAGGGGTGCCTGTACTGGATCAGAACTCCAAACTATTGCCCAGTGCAAACTTATAAGGACATACTTGATGAATTCATATCACAACGTTGGAATATTGTTTCTTGATGGAGATTGAAGATCTCAAGTCATTCAGGAGGCGAGATTTCGCTTTGAAGACATATCAAGTACTCTGGATTTCAACTACATTCTAGTCTTTACTTCACTATAAATATATATCATAAAATTCAACAGGAGTAGATTTCTCTGAAAGACTCTAGGTCTACATCTTACTGAATCTCAGTATCCAATGTCTCTCGTATGCGAGCTGCCGCGGCAAAGACCAAGTCAAGCGCAGCCTTCTGGCGTGCCTACGATAACCAAAGGTCATACAGGAAGGTTATACAGGATAGCCTAGGAGATGACAAAGAAACCCCGACCCCAGTCTCTAATCCAGTTGAAGAAAGCAACTTCGAGCAACCGAGATAACCTTGATTTCCAAATATCAGATTCTGCACTATGATAGGTGAACCAGATCAGCTTACATTGCGACCATACACCCTTCACACAAGCGCTGCCACTGTGTCGCGAGGCGGTCTCGAATTTACCCTCAAGAAGAAATCCCTCCAGGTTGACAGGTTTCATCATATCTCAGTTTTGGATGGCTTATGACCTAGGGCTGAGAGGCTGAGTATGTTGAAGCTTCGAAGGACTAAACATCATGCGCTATTCCTCATTGGGAAAGAGATTGCGAGCTTCCTCGGCATGATGGTGATGACAGCTCCACCATGGCTGCATCCCTCTCTGTGGCCTGCGAGTTGATGAGGGATATGATTGGCCATTCTCCAAACTTGTGCTTACATGCCGCCGAATCCGCTTCCTCAGGCAATTTCAGATGCGTCTGCGGTGAGCTTCAGCTGAATCAAGGATTTGCTTCTTCAGACAGCGAATCGCGGCTTTACAATGTTGTTCATTGACTAAATGCCTGTTAGATGGTGCCGAGATGGCACAGTCCATCCCGACCCTGGTATTTCCAGTCAGCATTTGTAAGCCTTCGGAGAGTATAGAAGTGTGACAACATGACGAGTCTGGTAATCTGGCAACACCGACAATTAATGTCTTCCCGTTCTATATAAACCTTTCTCTGTCTCGCATATTGTATCTCCATCCTATTCAGTTTCCCTATACACATACTCCAGACACAACGAATCTCCCCTTAACTCTACCTCTTATCACCAATCATCTCACAAGATGGCAGCCATTCTTCGCAAGCTCTTCCGTCGCAAGAAGCAGCCCCCTCTGGTCTGCGCCATTTCCCTCGATGACCAGGGCCTTCCAATGGATGAAGATCCAAATCACAAGCATACAGCCGCCTGTTTCATTGACTTTGAGCCTCTCGCCGTGGTCGAGCTCTTCCAATCCCAAGGCTGCCAGGCCTGTCCTCCCGCCGTCCCTGGCATACTGCAGGGTGCAAACCACCCAAACCTCCTTCTTTTGACCTACAACGTCACGATGTTCAACCACTTGGGCTGGAATGATACCTTTGCTAAGCCCGCCTGGGACCAGCGCCAGCGAGCATACGCCATGAAGCAGCAGCGCAAGACCATTTTCACTCCTCAAGTTATTGTTAATGGTGTTGCTGATGGGTCCGGTGCCGGTGGTATGGAAGATGTCCAAGAGATTGTGCAGCGAGCCAGGGCTGCTCAGATGGACAGAACGTGGCACATTTACCTTGACACTAATGACACAGAAGTCAGGATTGACTCTGATGCTGAAATGGTGCAGGAACATGACATTATCCTTGTCGTCTACAGAAGCGGTGACGAGAAGGTCAAGATCAGCAAGGGGCCCAACAAGGGCGTTAAACTTGATCACCGCAATGTAGTCACGGATGTGGTCAAGATTGGAAAGTGGACCGGCGGAGATGTTACACTGTCCCTGCCAGCCTCCAAGGATTCAATGGCACCAGGTCAGAATGCCGTTGTTTTGGTGCAGGAGGGTGGCGCTGGAGGCCCCATTGTTGCCGTTGCCAAGGTTTAGAGACTTCAAGAGGCTAATGTAGGACACTAGATGCTTCCGCGTATTCTAATGTTGCCTCTCCAGCTTCTGTAGTCGCACCAGTTCATATTCTCAATGTGAATTGATTTGTCTTTTATTATCCTTCCACTGAGAAACTCGTCGTTCACATACTACTTAAACTCGACTTAATGCTTCACTGGTTTGCCTACTACCTCTAGTTCTTAGTACAACTGCGACATCGCATTGATGGAACTTCCTCAATCGAGCTTTGCAGACATCTATTGCGGAGACAATTGCAAGAGTCTCAAGCCTCTCAGTCCCACGAAACAGAATGTTTCATAGCTGAAACCGCAATCTTCTGCCTTGTTAGATGCACCTCTAGCTCTGGTTGAGGTTTCTCGTCCTTCGTTTTCCCTATCGGTAGTGCTGGGTAGAGCGGGCTTTGAGGGCTCTCCCCTCACTTTTACAATGACCGGCCATTACAAAACGGCACCTCCGTCTCTGCATCATTGCAGGTGGGTTCGTGCGGTTCTAGAGCGCGCTGGGATAGACCTTCT
Source organism: Fusarium concolor (assembly GCA_013184415.1). Taxonomy (NCBI): domain Eukaryota; kingdom Fungi; phylum Ascomycota; class Sordariomycetes; order Hypocreales; family Nectriaceae; genus Fusarium; species Fusarium concolor. The sequence goes on from JABCJY010001277.1 coordinate 8,800, forward strand.
GGCTTTAAGAGACAGCGTCGTTTGGCGAATTAAAAGGCACCAGAAGACAGATCCTCGCTCGATGTCGACTTCTGACGGCGAGGCAGAAGAGACAGCTAAAGTCACGCCGAAAACCCAGTTTGGAGTTAGAAAGAAGATAGTTCCGTCTTTTAACTATGACGAAGAGGATACACGGGTGGTAGTTTGGACGAGGGTCAAAGCGGCAAGGCCTCTAGCGATCGCGAACTCGAGCAATCCGGCTAGTCGCTTGATTCCACTTCACCGTCCAGCAATGCCTCTGGCCGTTGGCTGGAAGCGTTTGAAGACGAGAGCAACGAGTCTGCCAGTGACTAGAACGTTAGGACAGTCACTCCGCCTTCAAATTGTGCTGCTTGCAAGCTCGGAGTCCAGTCGTCGCCTTCTAGGCATGAGGAGATCAAGCAAGTCGAGTGGACTCTGCTGCTGCCACATCCTTTCCTAAGCCAGGACAGAATTAAATCGCATATCAAAAGATTTAGCATTTATTGAAGGTGCTTTAATCTACTTTTTGGCACGTGGCCCTCCTTCAGTAATTGATATCCATCATGGCTTGTTGCACTCTGTATATGCTAGCCAGACAAACCATAAAGGCGATACCCTCATGAAATTTCTCTCAGCATAAACCAACGCCTACCGCTAGCCGATATGCGCTACACTCATTATCGTATGATTTTAGAGTGTGAGAAACATCACTGTATGGAATGGCGCATTCGTCAAAGATGTCTTTAAGCATGGTTTACTGCAGCATTCCTGATAATTGTACCTCATAAACGCATATCTATTCGAAATTGTGCCACGTTACGTTTCATTCACCAATATAGTTACATATTCAACAACGTTAACACTCGCCCTGAACGCAATCCAGAGATGTATACAATATCGCCATAGCAACTTTCAATGTCAAGAATACTGCATATATCAGGGGCGCGACAGTAACTCAGCTTTATCTCGGTTTTCCCCCTGCCACAGTCAAGGGCACGCCGCTGAAGATACTGCGTAAAAGTGATCCATTATCTAATCAAGCTGTCTTGGACTGGTCAGCCTTGGAGGACATGTCGCAAATACTACTTCTTATTAGGCTATCCCCTTTTTAGCTATATAGAACTACTGATTTGTTTACTGTACGCAGTAATCTATGCTACAATGTCAAGACAATTCTTCTTAAGAACGGGTCAGGGCGCCTCTCTTAATATAAAGAGGGGCTTGCCGAACGACCAGAACGTTCCCCACTTAACACATGATATCTCCAACGGGACGGGATCACCCACGGTCGCATTTCACCGCGAGTTGACTTTTTATGGGAATTAGATCATTTACGCATACCTTGAGTATTAATTAAGTTTAGAAACAAGCTTTGGACACTATATTAGCTTGGAAGTGGTTGGGCTTTGCGAATTAAGTTTTGGCGCTTCGATAAGTATGGCTTTGTTGCCCGGCCGTTCCCTCCACGGATGCAGAGCAAAAGACGAACTCAACGGATGTTGTCAGTGCCATGGAGATAGGGCGTGGACTGGTAGGATACAATTGTGCGCGTGTTTTGAGGAGGAAGGTAACATGTGAGATACTGTCGCAGGAGGGATTTAATCAGCCCTATAGAGAACAAGAAGTGCTTCATCCTGACTAACTTATTTACGTTCTTGACAGTTATGGAAGGGGCCATCCATGAACTCGATCTTATCTACGAATTGCTTCGGTTGGCTACTGATCACTCAGATGCTCAATTATAAAGAAATTTCCGAGAAGGGACGTTGTAGTCCCATCCGGGGGCGGTGGCATAGGCAAGGGAGAGCATGCTTTGGGATAGCAGCATTGCTGCAATGATGCCGACAGATGTACGATCGCCATATCTCAAGACGATCAAGACAGGACGAGGGGGGGTTCAATAATAAGTTGACATAGACATTCCGTGGCAAGGAATGCGTGACAGCTGAATGTGATACTCCGAAGCTTGCTAGCAGAGGAAGCCAAGACAAACCACTCTGTGAATTAGATAAACAAAGTAAGAGTTTATGAAGAAGAGACATAAAAAGACAAAATCACTCAATACCGAATGGTAAGCGATAACGAGCAAATGACGTCAAGCAAGGCATACCGATGAATCCAAGCGGTCAAGATCCCATCAACGAACGGTATGCCAAATTCAGCCAGCAAAAGATGAAAAGGGGCTAAATGTCGTAGAGTACAAAACAGTGGAACTCGGCATTAATTAGTAAAACATAGTATATCACCTGAATTATCGTTCTTGGCCGACGTGTCTCTGCATGAAAAGCCTGCATTCACGACAAGACCCATTTGTGGCAACAGCACAGAGATCATTTCTATACTAAGTCTAATGTTGAGACTATGACGTCTGCAGCAAAGCAGTCTATGCATTAGGTGGGACGGGATGAAGTGCCTCGGCGTTGAACGACAGGTTCTAGAAAAGACTGGGCATTGCTAATTTTAGATCGCTGGGTTGAGGCCGTTGGGCTTGCTGGTATGGCTCACCTGATCCAGGAGCGTGACCAGGATAATTGGGCTTAACTGCCTGAGTTATCAATTTACAGTGGGCTAATTCAGGGAGATGCCCTGAACCTCTTTACCCCTAGTAGGGGCTGTGAGGAGAAGTTCTAGCTAATTACGGATTAGAAGCTCTGACCCCCTCCCTACTTTCAGTAGCTTTTCCACCACTGGCAAGCCCGGACACCAAGTAAAATGGGGCGAGAAAGGAAGAATGCTCCACTAGCAAATTGGTGCATTGTTGAGTTGATCTATTGCGGAGATTTCTCGTATTCTTCCGCACCCGCGGACCTTCGGACTGGGGCTTGGACGGAGGCAACTGCCGAAGACGATTCATCTATGACGAGGCGGGATAATAATCAACAGGGGGAGGAATTTATATATAAGACTATCTTCCTTATCTTCTTTTCGACATTATCTCACTCACTCACAATCTTTACCTCAATCAACACTCAACTCCTCCAAACACCACCACCACCAACAACAACAACCGCCAACATGCAGATCAAGGCTCTTCTCATCACTCCCCTCGTCGCCGCTGGCGTTGTCTCCGCCGCCCCCAAGGCCAACAGCACCCCCAAGACCACCTACTTCCAAGGTCTCGCCCTCCGTTCCGCCAGCCCCATCCACTTTACCTACCTCCAGGCCTCCAAGGAGTCTTTTGAGCTCAAGCTCAAGAACCAGAACGCCAGCTGCTACGACGGTAAAACACACAACGAGGCTACCCTCCAGCTTTATGGCGACGAGCTCATGCTCTACTCTGTCGGCAACCCTCGTCAACAGGCCTATGTTGACCTCTCTGGCATGGGTCAGGGCAAGTTTGGTTACACCACTGGTGCTCAGCCCATTCCCAGGAATGCCCAGCAAAAGGGCTGGAAGATTGACAAGGATGGCATGCTTACCTTCGATGGTTCCAGCTTTGTTGCCTGCCCTATGGATGAGAAGAACCTTGAGAAGACTTCTTGGTCTGTCTGGGTCTCCAACGGTATCGACAACCCCGCCGGCAACAAGAAGTGTCTTCCCTTCAGCGTCAAGGCCGCTGAGGTCAAGAAGCCTGTTGCTTGCATGTACTCGGCTATTCAGCCCGGCGAGTAAATTCTGGTTCATGATGGAATGTTTCTAGTACATATTTTAAATGATCTCTTAGATCTGGTTATCGGTTTTAGACCATGAGTAACGTACTCAGTATAATGGCGTTTTGATGAGGTTGTAGAGCCTTAATAGAATACATTCTCGATACTTTGTTTGTCAAACATGTGCCAGTTGCTATTGTTTCTGAGTACAATAAATAGTCTGCAATCTATATCCAGTCAGTGTTCGAGACAGCACTTTATTACTTCGTCTATTTAATTAAAATAGACGAACGAAATATAAGCCGGGAGACTTTATTCTGCAAACTTGCGCTGCATGAATGTCGATTATTGCGATCTGCTAACTGTAATTAGAGCAGTTAGACCCTAGCAGCATATCCCAGCAATAATATACTTTCCGTAGAGATTGCATCGACCCACTTTGCATCCACTGTGCAAAAACGCTACTCCGCTGTACAGATACTGCTAGACAGTCTTGGCAAAGATTTAAAGCCTGCTTCTATGCTATGTTAGGTTGAGGCATTGTCTTTTAGAGATAGTACCAGGTAAGTCAATGATGTTGAATTGACTATTTAGGTTTTGATGAACGGGGCTTTGAAACGTCGGCATTGAGCGACGAAGTAATTGACATTGTTTAAGGCTTTGAATACCCATATCTGCTACCCTGAAGCAAGCGAGTATAGTTAAAACATAAGCTTAAAAGAAGTAAGCAAGGAATGTCTCTAGGATGTCTAACTCTTCATTGTGTACCAAGAACTTAAATATGCATCTGAGTACTTCTAGAGGTACGTTGTTCATCCAGCCTGTTATTGTAAAAGTAAACTGACACATAACACGATTGTACTAATATTTTTGAGAGATATGTAATGACCCCTGCACCCCCCGCAATTCCTTCCAAGAGCCAATAATTAAACGGACCAGAAGAAAACGACACAATATCGCATCGAAATGCGAAAAAAATCCAGGAAAAAAGGTACAATGTAATTTAATACCTACAAGATCAGCGGATTAGTCTCTCTTGCAATTTGCGGACTAAATATATACCTTGTCAAGTAAAGTTGATAGTCACTCACTACTCTGCAATGGGATTAGCGGCTCACCGATTAGTTACTTGGTACATACCCTGTACAGCGGAACAACAGCGCTTACAAGAGGGAAAAAGCGTCGGCTCTGGTAATAATACATATTAAATAGCGAGTCCACAAGGCTTATACATTAACACAACCTGCAGCAGTTTTTCTCGCACTAAATACTTGTATTTCTAGCCATTTGGCCAATGTTAAACCATGCTACGAATGCTGTTAATAGGGCTCGAATTACTGCAATGTATAATAAACAGAACTTGCATTTCGATCCTTCCTGAGTCGGACTCCCACATATTCCATAATCTCATCTGCGCTTTGCTGAGGGCTTTGGTCCTTTGTATAGATAGTCTTCTTTGCCAGTATTTTATTACTCGGGTGGTTTAAAAAGTGCTGGTTATAACCCAACTTCTGGCCTCTCCTCTCTTCCATGATATGCAGAGCCTCATTGTTGTCCTTGCATGGGAGAACGAGAAAGACGCTAGAACAAGCGGACATGAGACCGGTGACATGATCCAGCTCCTCTTGATTCTCGACAATGTCCTGCGCCGAAATCAAGTATCCGACCGTAATATTTGTCACCGGTTTGAGAGCATTTTGCAAGATGGATATAACGGCTCTGTATTCGAAGTACTTCCAGTATTTCTTCAAAGCCCCTCCGCTGTCTTGTTCATACAGTTTGTTTGCGTAATCGTCGTTATAGTTGAATGGTGCATAGAGCTCTTTGCGATGTCGATCAAGACTGAACGGTTCTCTGTCGAGTCTTTTGGCAAGGGCCTTGGCAATTGTTGACTTCCTAGCGCTTTTAGGGCTAATAAAATAATAGTTGGGGAGGCGCTGAAGGACATAGCCGCTGGTCGTGGTGTAATAAGACCAAGTGAAATCTAAAGGTTGGCGAATGTCCGAGAAAAGACAAAAAAATATATATATATA
>JABCJY010001280.1:0-10096 GCA_013184415.1 Fusarium concolor
GAACTATATAATACAGTTATTAGATAAGTAAGCTAATTTAAACTCTTACTATAAGTTAAATTATATACTTTACTTATAATTCTGAATTTTTAATACTGTCTTTTTATTCTGTATAAGTTCTAATTTTTATCTAACATATATATCTATAATATATATTTTTCTATACTCTCTTTATACCTTACCCGCACACCTAGTCAAACACATCCATAACATACCTCACATTCCTTTGTTCATCGAACCATTTCCTTGCCTTGTCCAAGCCCATGTCACCCCCAGATCTCTTCTCAATCTCAGTCTTTGCTTTGATCATAACCTCTTTTACCGAATCAGCCATCGCCCTTGAGCCACATACATACACCATAGCGCCTTTTTTCCAGAGCTCGATAAAGTCATCCTTATCTTGCCAGATCCGATCTTGGACATATCTGCACCCCTCTCCATGTCGACTGTACGCTCGACGTACGTCAACTGCGCCAAGTTTCTGCCATCTATCAAACTCGTCGCGGTAAAGATCATCTTGTTCAGGAGCACGACAACCGAAGAAGAGCAGAGCTGGCGCAAGAGTGCGACCTGACTCATATATCATGGCGCGTTGCTGTATAAAGCCTCGGAACGGCGCAAGTCCTGATCCAGCGGCAACACAAATTATGGGCGTACGTTCCGGGTTTGAGGGGAGGCTGAAAGCAACAGGCGATGAACGGATAGCCACCTGGAGTTTGTCACCTTCAGCTAGAGAGTCGAGGTAAGAGGTTGCGACGCCGTTGTATGTGCCGTGGCCTGAAAAAGCGGGCCCTTTGAGGACCGAGAAGGTAATAGTCGCATGAGCCCGATTCCATAGGGGAGACGAGGATATGGAGCTAAAGAAGGGAAGTCAGTAGGTTGTGAAGCGACATGGCAATGGAACCCTTACTATTGACGAATTCGTATAGATGGCAACATCTGCAGGAAGCCTCCAATAGATAGATCGACAGAGGGATACCGTTCCAGGATTTCCAGAACTGATACACGCTTGTTGCTGATCTCCTCAACGTAACTTTCCTGGGATAACGAGGTGAGAGCAGCTTTGGTCTCTGCATCGGGCGCAGCTTCAGCAATAACAAGAAGGTTCTATTACAGCCAGTTAGAATTATGCCAAATGAGTGCTTTCCTGTTCTTTTTCTCACCCTCTTTGTGGCCGGCTGCGAAAGCTCAACGTAGGAGCTTAATAAATCCATCGCTGATACAGTCGTGTCAGTCGGTAGGGCAGCTGACGTACTGCTCAAAATTTCCAAATGAGCATCCATTGGAAGTCTGAACCTCCTCAGGGCGCGGCGAACAACTTCATGGGGATTGATGGGGAGAACAGCAAGGTAGTCTCCTGCTGTGTATTCAGTGCCTTCGGATAATTGTATCTCAATGTGTTTCTTGGATTTCACATCGATGTTGCTTGTTAGCGTCTTGGTAGAGACCACTGTCGCCTCGTTGACATCTTGACGGAGGGTAAGGGTCCTAAAGCTACAGCTCTTGACGCTCAGTCCCTTGTCTGTAGACGTTGTTTTGCACTCAGGCTTGTAACGCTTTTCAAGCGCAGGCCACAGAATGTTATCTTCCCATGTCTCAAAGTCACTGAAGACCATGTTCTGAGATGCATCAGTAAGACCCATGTCCACAAGTCGAGTAGCACCATGCTTTGCGAGAGTACCGTCCACAAGCTTGGGAACGCGGTGGAAGGTCTGCACCCAATCCTTGTGACCACAGCCAAAAACAGCATACGAGACGTCCTTGAGCGGCTTGTCTTCTTGGGCAGTCTTCTTAATCCAGGTAACAAAATGCCCAGCATTGTCAGGAGGTTGGCCTTCGTATGATGCGATGATGATAACAACAGGTTGATCTGCAGGAAGATTCCCATTTGCCGTGTCAAGACAATCAATCTTGGTGACGCGGAACCCATGCTGCGCGGCATCAGTTGCAACTCTCTGGGCCAAAGACTCGCATGTTCCGCTATTGGATCCGTATAAGATTGTTATAGGGACACCGTCTTCAGCGTCAGCAGACTCGCCATTCGTCCCCTTTGCCTCGCCTGTTGCTAAAACAGACAGACCAGCCAGCCGGCGCTCAAGGGTAGTCGGTGTAAGATTATCCCTCAAGATTGCCCGCATATACATATCTTTGGGTTTAATGGTCAAGGTCTGCTTGAAGCCTAGATGATAGTTGGGATCAAGAACAAAATTGAAATTTTGCAAAAGCATAACCATGACCAGCAGAGATTCCTGCCAAGCAAATGGTCTTCCAATGCAGGCTCGCATGCCATTACCAAAGGGCTTCCACGAGTTAGGAAATTCCTTGTTCAGTCTGGCAAAGTTTTCATCGAACATGCGTTCTGGCCTGAACTGGTTTGCATCGTCGCCGAACACAGTGGGGTCGAGTTGTGATTTTGCGAGGAGGTTGATGATGGTTTCGCCAGCCTTGACAGGATACTTATTCCCAAGAAGAGTGTCTTCAAAGGCTTCAACAGTGAAGAGAGGGATAGTCGCGTTGAGACGAAGGGTTTCTCTTAGGACACCATTTAGATATGGAAGCTTGGAGAGATGTTCCACCTGAATAGGTCCTTTCCCGACCACCCGATCCACCTCATTCTGAGCAAGCTGGTAGGCATCTGAATGAGTGAGGAGCTGGTAGAAGGCAAACGATAGGAGTCCCGAAGTAGTTTCGTGCCCTGCAATAAGAAAGGTGATCAAGTTATCCATGATACTCTCGTCAGTCATCTTCTTGCCAGTTTTTGTGTCGACACCCTCAAGCATAGCTGCCAAGAGATCCTTCCGCGTGCTTCCATCTGTCTTACGGGCGTCAAGAACTTCCCTGGCAGTATTTCTCATGATTTCAATATCTTGCTGATATTTGCGATCGCGATCGCGGTAGACAATTCCAGGTAAGGGCAATCTTCGAGGCTTTTCTCCAGCCTCTGTGAGAAACTCACCCATTGCCTCAATGAATGGATGGAGTACTGGAGAATAGTAGCTGTTGAATCTATAGCCCATAGAACATAACGCCAGTGTGTCTAAGGTTAGACGAGTAAAGTCATCGGTTACCATGATGGGCGAGTTCGGTCCGTATCGCGCCCACTTAAGAGCAAGTTGGGAGGCAATGTCGTGCATCTCGTCGAACATGCGCTGGATCGACAATGGTCCGAAGGCTGGCATCAGCACTCTGTGAGCAATGCCCCAGTTCTCCTCTCCGAGTCTGGCCTGCCTTTCTGTTTAGGGTATGCTCTGTCACAGTTACTGAAAAGACGTACGGTAAAAAGCCCGTCGTGAACTCCATCTCGAATTTCCTATCAAATCATCAGCCTCCGTGCCGCCCTGAGAGCATAGTATTGACTTACAGTGAGTGCTGAGTTAACACATTTCTTGAACCGCTTCTCGTTGCATGTCTCGTTGACCAAAGCTTGTGTAGAAACGATCACGACAGTTCGGCCGGGGAATTTTAATCGATAAATCTCGCCTTGCGATGGATTGTTAGTTGCTTGTCGTGGCCTCTCAGTCGCAGGATGTTTCTCACCATGCTGCTCAGCGAGCGATACCATAGAACCCAAGGGAAATTCCGGGTCGATTGATGTAATGTTACCCAGCAAAGGCAAACCCGAAGGGGATGGGATCTCAACTCTCTCCGCCATAACGCTTCGATGCTTAGTTCTCTGTAGTTTAGTCTACTGCCTCTGTGTCCAAATACATAAAAGAAGAAGGATTTTTGACGCAATTTTGCGTGCTCTACGACATGGGATCACAAGCGTCAAAGTTTTGCAGGTGCCTCGGCTCATGACGAATGCATTGACCAGGGCAGTTCTACTCTCCCCGACCTAACACGAAGTGTCAGGGTCTCATCAATTTTGTTGGGACGTGATATCGTCACCCGCGGACCGAAGACAGTACATGAGCTCGGAGAGAGGCCCCTGAACTCGGCCAAACTGTTAGGTCAGTACCCCGATGAGACCCACTTAGTCCCGGAGTGCCGAGGTTCAGTGGTGATCATCGTACTTAGCTGGAAGCATTATCTCAACAACATGAAGTCTGGGCCTTGGCGAGATAAGATTCTCTTGTATCTATCTACCTTGTCGCTGAATTATTTCTTCGGGGACGGGAAGTTTGTTATGAGGTAACGACAAAGTTACAGTCACCAATAGCATCATAACGAGCACCATGACCCGCACCTAGAAAGAATTTCCGAAGGAATCATCGGATATGAAATTGGCGAATGGCGTCCAAAACGCCGATAACATCCCCGTCGATGCGAAATCATAGTCCTCGGAGTCATCAAGCCACTGCGCAGTCTCAATTCCCTGCGTTTCTGGTGAAACTGTTGGGTCTTGTGAAACGACCTCAGCTTCTCGCAGCCTTTTCTCGACCATGGTCCTAGCGCGGTCGAATAGTTTGTACGCCGCGTCAGCAGAGACATAAGACTTCCGCATCTCATCTAGAGCCAGCAAGCAGAGCGCCAAGTTGTGCTTTGCCAGTTGGCTAGATGATGACTTCGATGATGTCATTTCAAGCAGGTGGACTAGGATTGGCGGGCCAATGGTGAGAACACTAATACACAGTCAATGGGATAGTGCCTGGAGGTGTCTGGGTACTTACGCAATCGTCTGGGAAAACTTTATCAGATCCTCCGCCATCATGCAATTGACGGCGTGGGTTGCGTGAGCAGCTGCAGTCCGAAGCTTGTTATTTGCAAACGTTTTCCAAGAATCCTGCTCCTCTGCTGAAACTCCATGCGGTGTTTCGTGGAGGAATGGCCGATAAAGAGCTATGATAGTTGCCCTGCAACTGTTTAGCCTGTGACTATTTGTGGTCCCCTAAAACCTACTGAGCATGAAGCCGAAATTGATATAAATGAGACGCTAGCACTGGGCTCTGGTCATTATTTTCATCAGGAAACCAGTTGGCACGAATCTCGTTTTCGTCTCTTTCAATAATAGCCCTCGAAGGCCTTGCTCCCTTGATCGTATAGTTAGTTGATAATATTTCACCCATGACACGTGTCACTCCGATCAATCTTAGCCACATCCCGAGTAGTGTGCCAAGCTGTTCGGGTAGGTAGTGCTGGTACTCTGGCGAACAACCGGGACTTGTGTCGTATGATCCGAGCATCGGGGTTGAGCAATGATCCAGAGATATCCGCATTGGTCGACCCTGGCCCATCGACAGCCATACTTCGCGGTAGTAGATGCACCACCAGACACGGCGCCATAAAGGTTGAATGCCGTCTCGTGCTGGGGATGTCAACATATGGAGGCCGATGGTATGAGACAGGCTGATGGCGATGCCATTCCAATACCAAGGACCCATGCGATCTTCAGCATTGGCGTAAAAATGTCCCATAAGGAACACGGACTGTATTAGTGTAAGTTTGTTCTTCTCATAATCTACATCATACAATGTCTGTGTAATTTGTTAGCGTAGTCGACTGGAGCGGAGATGATAGGAGCATCGAGCTTCAATGTACCTTGGCTCGCTGAAAAGCTTTGTGCTTGAAAGCAAGCTTAGATTCGTAAAAGCTTTCGGAAAATAAACTGTCTTCGACAAACTATGTCATTGAGCATGTGTGTCTACCACTGGCGCCAGGGAAACATACAGTTGCAGCGCACATAAATACGTTCCAAAGGAGCAGCAAGCTGAGATGGCCTTTACTGTACTTGTTGAAAAAGTCCTCGGGATCTAAGACTGGCTCAAAAGGATGAGCATAATGGAAGTAAGCTTTGATAAGGGCTTCTCTTAGCGGGTGGGGAGGCAAAGAAAAGCATCCCTTGAACCGAAGGTACTCTATGTCCTCTGGTAGAAGAGATTCATGTGAGGGCATAGCTACGAAAGCATGATTGCTTTTGGTTAATCTTTGGGGCTTGCAGATGTCTATGACGAAAGCCGGTCCTCTTCTATCACCTAGGTTCTGTCAACATCGAAAGCTGTGATAGTTCATAGATAGACTGTGTACCTGGGTAGAACGGCACTCGGTTGCCATCGCTCTCACGCTCTTCAAGAGTTTCGGCCCATGCTGATGTGGCATTGGCAATCGGAGAGGAATGCGTTGCGTTGGAGGTTTCAGTTTGTCTGGGTTCATCAAGTTCTGTGTTGAGAGCTACGGCAGCTTCATAACCATCGGTGCTGTGTCCGACGGAAATGGTTTCTCGGCAAGCCGTAGCAGATGAAGCATTTTGGACCTTTCGCGAGTGGACTGGAGATAAATGACTGGCCTTGTCAGCAAGTGAACCCCAGTGAGATGGCTCATAGTCTTTTGCTAGAATGGCGGTATCCTGGTGCAGGCTATCGCTTTGCGAAGTGCTGAGTTGTGGTATTGGAGGGCTCTGTTCTAAGGGTACTGGGCTGTCTTGTGTTCCCGAACCAGACATCGCAGGCAAGATATCCATGTTTCTATACTAATTAGCCATTTTGGACTCTTCGGATGATTGGTAGTCTTGCCGTCGCCGCTTGCGGTTCTGCATCTCGCAAAGGACGTCGTCCACGGCGCAATTGGCGCATGGGGGTCCAGATAATGTGACAGTGCACCTGACCTTGCGAGCATTGCAAGCCTTACAGGCTACATGAGCCCGCTTGTAGGGCCTGTCGTTGATTGGCGGCATCGTGCTTATAGCCTTTCCTCTGAACGTTTCAAAGGTGAATGAGGTCGTCAGAGGAGGCCGCTAGGGGGAAGAACCGAGGTTATTAACCTTATAAGCGGAAGCTAAACTTCAACTAGTATTCCTATAGACCGCGTAGCCTCTAAGGGGGTAACAACAGGGGCATTAGGCCAATCAAAACACGAATAAATTCTTGGTAGTATCTCGATTTTAGCGCGGCATTGCTTGTATTGCATCTAGGATTAAACTCTGCATAGCTACGACTAGAGCGGCTAAGACAAACCTTCGAAAGGGAACAGAAGGAAAAGCTTATGTCGTGTTAAGCCCCTCAGCCCATGATGTATAATCATAGTTAACCGAGTGTGGTTTCGACTAGCAACTCCATGCCAGCTCTCATACTACAGCCGTGCCGGTACATCTTGCTTCGGTCTCAACACGGACTGCTGGGTCATGCTTGCAATTAACTTCCCGTGCTGGTCCCAAACCCGCCCCTCTGAATACGTCCTCCCATTTCCACCGCAAGCAGTCCTCAGCTCCCTAAGATTCCAGTCCTCAAGCTTCACGTCAACTACAAACAGTCTCAAAGCAAAATCCAAGCTGGAGCATGCCCCTGCGTCGTCTAGGAACATCTTGTTGTGTGCTAACGGCAAGAAAGAAAGAAATCCGTCCATCATGAAGATGAAGGCTGCGTACTGGTCATTTGGGTTAGACAGTTGTTGGCGACAACGAAACAAGTCCGCAGACGTCTTTTGGGTTAAATCAAGTTGATCTTGATCGGAGTACTGATACTTTGCAACTCCACTGAGATTATGGGCCGCAATGCCCTCAGGAGCCTGTCGGAACTCAAAAAAGCGATGCATGAGGCCGAAAAGTGATTTGTAGAGCGATAAAGCTTCCTTGAGTAATTCGCCATTGCCTACCATTTTCTCGCCGGCCTCGAAAGGAGTGAGACATTTGTCGGGTGGCGAGTATTCTTTTGCGGGAGGTGTAGAATATGTCAGAAGAGAAGCCTCTGCTCCTTTCTGGAAGTCCGCGAGAATGATCATGCATAACCGTGTGGTGCCATCTTTCTGTTTCTGCTTGACTTCCACTTGCCTCGTTGCAAATGTTTTTGTGTCACGAAGGCGGCGGACAACGCACTGCAGCTGGAAACCAGTTGATACAGGTGCTAGAAAGCTCCCAGTGGCTGAGTATAAAGCAAATTGTGGGAAAACTGTTTCGCAGGCAGATCGAAGACCAACACCCAGTGCGCAGCCACCGTAGGCAAGGTCGGCCATGTTACCCATGCGAGCTGGACGGTAACGAGACTGGAATTGATCTGGGCCATTGACCTCCACAGAGATCTGCTCGTATATCGTGGGGGCATAGTCAAATGCCGATTCGTGTGAAGAGATTGACATAGCGGTAGACCAAAATGATATGCGAAAGAGTCCAAAAGGGCAAATATGAGCATAGCAAGTAGATATAAAGCGGGACGTTTGGGTTCTTATTAGCTGAAGTGACGAAGACAATTTGTTACCTCGGCTAGTATAGCTTTAATAATACTATTTCGGCAATCCGAGGTCAACTTTAATCCATGACGTATACAGTGATATTCGTGTTCAATCCATTGCATTATACTTGATCAAATTAGCAACCATCAACTAGTTTTTTTCTTCAACAGCTCGTGTAGCCATGACGTCGCCAAATTCTGATTCAATCATTGCCGGGGTCGAATCTTTCGCCAACTTCTGGGGATGGGGTCATGCAAAAGATTGGGTTCCCCGTCATCATCCCGGTCCATCCACCATCAAAATCAACGATAAGACTCTCGATAAGGAGTTTGGTACCAACGATCAGGACCGGTCTTGGGAGCATGCGGGGAAAGTTGGATTGGTAGCAGGCAACTCAAGTCTTACCTTGCATTATCCGACTGGTTCAACCGACGCTGCGATGCCATTGTTATCGTAGACTAGTATTCTATAGCATTATCTGGGTTGTGCTACTTGCTCTCCTAAGAAAACTCAATTATATTGAAATTTATTTTCTCTTAATAGGCGCTGTGATACCATCCCAGAGCTGCGCCAGTGGGTTGGAAGCAACCGTGAACTGCATCCCAGCCCGCCTCAAGCCTTCCGATGGCAAGTGTACTCGCCCTTATTTTCTCAACCTCTGCCAGACTATTCTCGTCATCGGGTAGTAAATTGCAGGCTCGGAGCGCTTCCTCTGGCGGTATAGTGCGTCTATTGTTTTTAAAGACATAACGAGCCACGGAAGACGCATACACCGATTTGAGTGTATCGAAATCTTCCTTCTCCCGTCTCTCGGCTGTCTTCCTCTTGGGTTGCATTACATATTCATCCGGGTGAAAAACGCCAGGCTTGACGAAATGCGTTACTAAATATAACCATTTTTCATCCCACGAGAGAACTCGAGTCCAGAGCTCATATCGGGCATATGGCTTGATCTCTTTGCGCCATGTACACGTCGTCCCACCCAAAATCATAGTGGAATGAGTTGGTCCAGGAAAAGGATTGAAGACTTTACTGAAGAGAATAAGACTAAAGTTGCCACGAGACATGTCCATATCTGTGAAATATGTCGAGTTTGACTTATGAAGATTATAGTCGCATTCTAATGCCGGAGATCGCGTCGCGCTGATTGCAGGGAGAAAGATACATCTTGGAGAAAGATGCTTATGCGGAGCAGAGTCGGTAAGTCGGCGAAGGAAAGCACGAAGGAAACGTGCCTAATAGATATGTAAGCAAACGAAAGAGAGGTAGGTTTTGCAGGTTATAAGGTAGCTTACAAACCACATAAAATGCAAACACTTGAGATTTGCTAAGGCGAACGCGAGCGCCAAAGTTCTCAAATTGAGAAACGACGGCAATGTGGACCAGTCACAACCTAGCATATTCAATATGAAATCGGCTATGTTGAAAGAATGATGGGGCGCCGGACGATCCAGTCACAAATATAAGATATTAGGAAGCTGCTGGTACTGCTTCATGCTTGGCGTTTTTGTGTCCATAATACCTCTTTATCAAGGCCATATAAAATCAAAATCTCCGTAGAATAGAAGAAAATTTGCAACATCTGTTGAGCATTTTGTTGGGGGACATCCTAGTGGATGGTCATACTGACGGGGCCGAAAGCAACCGAGTTTCCTGGAGACCCACATAGTACCGAGGTCACTAGCATCGCATCGATCAAACAGAGCTACCGTTCTTCGGGATCTCGGCCCTCAAAATGATGAAACATAAAGATGCCCAGTGGCACGAATGAACCACGGAATTTTAGCTTCTAGCACCTGTCAAAAAAGGTTACCCATACAACAAGGTACAATGCCGAGGTACGAGAGCTGTCTATGACTGATATGCTGTTCCTCGACATTTCACGGTTTCCGTGTTTGATATTTAGACTCTATTTTCCACGGCAGCTAATATCTCTTAATTAAGAACTAGCTACTTTTTTTTCAGACCAATAGTAAAATCCTATTCTAGTTATATA
>JABCJY010001284.1:0-17343 GCA_013184415.1 Fusarium concolor
AGATATTCCTCAATAGATATTAGCCCCACAGGTGTTATTCCATCTGAAGAGATAAGTATGACGAGAGATTGTATCGTGGAGACCATGTTGTGTAACAAAGGAAATGATGTCTTCTTCAGGTATCTCATCCAGGAATCATTTAATGGAATGGTAGAAGTTCCTCTTGTCGCCCAAAGCATGCTGTAGAATTAGCTTACGAAGAAAGACAGACTCTACGACAATCTACTGATGAATTTTGACCAGAGGCTTCCATCAACCCGGCATAGATTCTGTCCTGAGCTCACTAATCTGCTCAATAGTAGAGTCTAAAATCCTTACAACCAAATGTTTATATATATTGTTCGCAAGCGTTTCTGGAAGATCACCGGATTGAATCATACCTTCTTGTCACTCAAGAAGAGAAAGGCAATATGAGTTGTGCCCTCATGCCCACATGCATGTTCTTGACGGTGGCGCCGTGGACAGGCTTGTCGAAAAGAAAGCATAGACGTCTGACTGGAAGAGAGTTATTCAATGGGCCGTGTTCTGGCCCATCAAAGATCATACAAGCTCTCCTGGGCCAGAGAGTTCGGCATGCTTGTGACTAACACGCCCTCCATCGAAAAAGAACCTTGAAGATATCAAATCAGCTTAGCTCAGCTTCGCAGAGATTACCAATAACTAACTACTCCGTACCCAGGCAGGTGACAGATTGATGCAGGGAATTTTGAAACCAATCACATGTGGCTAATTATGTTGGATATGCCAGTCTGGGATTCGACAAAGGATCAATACGTTTCTTGACAAAGAAAACTTTCTGTTCTATCAGACGAGACCAAGCACAAACTTGCAAGTCCCGCTGTATCCACTCAAAGTCAATGGAAATGCTCTCCACGAGACATCAGTTGGCCCCGAAACTCCAGCATTTGTATCCCTAACTTAGTCCTCCGAGGCTGTTCAAATGCTTGTTCTTTTTATGCCGCTTTCCTGGTTTTATCATTTCCTTCAGGGTCGCGCGTACTGAGCGGTCCATTCCTTGGCAGTTGCGATAGCGGCCTGCTCATCCTCCTTCCAACTTTTGGCGACATCTGCAGCAAGAGGATCGTCGGGGTTAGGGGCACCGAGAAGGGCTTGGATCGAGAGGAGGATAGTTCGGATCTGAAGTGCAGGAGACCAGTTGTCTAAAGCATTTGTCAGCTTGTTGTCCTTGCACATGTTCTAGATATTCAACCGACTCTTAAGGACGTCAAGGCAAATGCGGCCGAGCTTATCGACATTTGGGTGGAAAATCTTGGTAAGGAATCGAATCTTCGGAGGGGTCATAGGATAGTCGTCAGGGAGGAAGAGTTCGAGGCTAAATACTCCGCCTGAAGTTTGCGTTAGGTTTGAACAAATCGGCTTGCAGCGAGGTGGGACGTACCCTCGTAGGGAGACTGAGCCGGGCCGTGAATTTGAACATCGAAGTATCGAAGGTTATCCTCGTGAGGAACAGCACTGATTCCTGGAACACTGTATCGTGACAAGTGTTAGGTTGCGAAGTCATGGCGCAAGACAAGGATCCTTGGGGATGACCTACGGCTCGGCCATGAGCCGTTCTGTCTCTTTGATGATGCGCTTAGGGAGAGCCATCGGGAGATTTGTAGCGAAGATTCAATAATACCAAAGGCCGAAGTGTCGCAAAAGGTTTGCAGGGTGTTGTATTGTATCTTGTCGTCGCCTTGCGTCTTTGATAGTGAAGGGTTGTGATCTGGATGTTGAAATAAGGCGGGCACTTTAAGGTCGGCGGGGCAGGGCACATTGATATAAGGTAGAAGCTGCAAACAGTGCTACCTACCTCTTTATTGATCGAGGGGCAAAATGAGGCTTCGAAGAAAATGGCTAAATGAATAAAAGGGTTGGGCAGCGCTTGAGAGAGCAATAAAAAATCAAACACTTGAGCAAGCAAATCAAGTAATAACTATCAATAAAATACCTAGGCGTAGACAACTTCTGTGGCATATATTACCTTACATCCTACCTAGGTACTTCTACAAAGTACCTTATTGTTCAGCACCTCTGTCTAGGTGCCATGGAAGTCTCACGACATGTGCCCGAAAACGTCGCGGAAGGTTCCGTCAGGTGCTTACAATGGCGGGGATGTACCACTGCACTTAAAACAGCAAGGATTGTACTTGTGGAACGTTGTCGCGCGCTCTGACCACCTCCTGTCAATCCAACCATCCAGTGAGGAACGCGAACTCGACTGCGCAACTTCATGAACAATACCTACCTACCTTATACATACCTATCATTTGTAAACAATAACCTTAGCAGCCCTCCTTCTTACTGAAAAGATAAAAGAGCTATACACCTTTTGGATTCTTGCGGATGATGACATAATTCAACACCTTTCAGTGGCAGTACGCCTTATATCCCCTCCCCTCTTATGAGTTGCGACATGAGGCACTGTGATCACCATGCCCTCCTTCGACCAACTCGCCGATGCCCCCAAAAAGGGCAAAGCCATCAAGTCGGCCTACGAGAGTGACAGCTTTGAGTCCGATGGCACCATCCACGTCGATGGCCTAGTCGGCTCGGCCACAATATCCCCAGCTGGGAGAGACGTTGCCTTGGCCTCGTAAGTTGCATATGGAATTGTATCAACATAGGTTAACTAACCGAAAAGTCCTGATGGATTGGCAATCATAGACCTTGACTCACCATATAGCCCCCCTCGGCGACTTAGAACTCATGGTCTGCCATGGCTCGTTGTGGATGTTCAGTGGTCACCATTTGCTGCTCGTGATTACTGGATCGTCTCAGCAGCCAATCATCGTGCCCTTGTATGGAACTTGAATCGTAGAGAAGACTCAAGCTCGGGTGCCATTGAGCACTCTCTTCAGGGCCACAGCCGTGCTATCACGGATGTCAACTGGTCGGCTCATCATCCCGATCTCTTATCGACCTGTTCAGTAGACGGGTATATTCACGCATGGGATCTTCGAAGACCACGCCAGCCCGTGCTGACTTTCTGTGATTGGACTGCTGGTGCATCTCAAGTCAAATACAATCGGCAAGCGTCGCACATTCTTGCTTCAGCACATGATCGATGGCTGCACATTTGGGACGAACGACGCTCATCGGAACCTCTCAAATCTATCAAAGCCCATAAGTCCAAGATATACGGCCTAGACTGGAATCGATCTGACCCCAAGGCGATTGTTTCTTGTTCTATCGACAAGAGGATCAAGTTTTGGGATTATACTGCAGAGAAACCCTTACAGCATACCATTGAAACTAGTTTCCCAGTATGGAGAGCTCGTCATACACCCTTCGGACACGGTCTTCTCGCAATACCTCAGAATGAGCCAGGCGACCTTTATCTCTACGACACTCGTTTCGATCCAGAGTCAAATGTGACAACTCGACCAACTGATGTCTGGTCTGGCCACGGGGATCACAAAGCAAAGGAGTTCCTGTGGAGATGTCGTGGTGGCATAACTGACGACGGCAAAGACAACCGCGAATTTCAACTCGTCTCTTGGGGCACAGACAACGAGCTCAAGCTTCAATGCATTGACCCAAAAACCTTTGCCGCTATCGGCCATCAACGCGGGATGCCGGCAGACCCGGCCATCAGTATCACGCGAAAAGGTGCTACCTACAAGACTTTCCGCACAGTTGACGAAAGCACAGATCGTGATCGTAAATCTGCTACTATGAGCGACCATCGCCCCGGCACAAACTATCACAAGCAAAGCGCTCTTACACTGGGAATGCGATCAGGTACGACTCAAAACCACCGTACATCTATGGCCTGGAGAGGTCCTTCGATGAAGGCCAAGGTATCCGGAAGGGCCGTCGACCGCAACCAATCTCAAATAGGATGGATGAAGGGAATTGCTATGACCAAAAGAAAGGCATCAACCAGCGCTAAACGACACTTGTCCAAAGACTCAGGTATCTTTGGCCATGGATACCCTGATGATGAATGGGCTGAACCCGACACGATTCAGGAAGAACTTCTACGTATCAGCCATCAGCTCCCCAAAGTCAGGTGGGATAATATTGACATGGACAACTTGACCCTTAATGCTTCGTTGAATGGGCCATGGGGCGCTGATGGAGAAACGATATTCATCAAGGTCCGCATTGACATCCCTGTTGGCTACCCCAAGACTAAGGCACCAAAATTCTACGTCGAAAGATCGTCTTTTATGCCTGCAGAGACACACAAGAAGATTGATCGTGAGATTCATGAACTTGCAGGTCAATTCTTGCAGAGAAAGCAAAATTGTCTTGAGGTCGCCTTTACCTATCTCCTTGGGGAAGTCGACCTTGAAAGTAGCACAACCTTTTTCAAGAATGTGCGAGATCTTGATGATGAGCTTGACGGCTTAGCGGACGAGAGCTCCAGCGAGTCTGATGAAGATATACCCGCTGGTGGCTCAGCATCCATGTCCCAAGAACTCCCACCTCACAACGAGCTTGATACTGCGCTTGCGCCTCCAAATAGGACCATCGTCCCACCGCCACCTAGAACGTGCGGTGCTCGATTTTCGCATAACGGACGACTGGTCTGTTTCTTCCCCTCGAAAGAGGAAAAGGCACGGGCTCTATTTACAACTACCATGGATGCGTACAGGGAACGCCCCAAGGGAGAACCCTTCTTTGCGGGTTTTGGTAGGATCGCGCATGATCTCGGCCCACGGCAACGTTTCATGGCAGAAGACAGTTCCGCGTCAAGCGGAGATTCCGATGCATCTGCCTCTGGATCCTCCTCATCCTCATCGTCTTCGAGCGATTCAGAGTCTACGTCAATGCATAAAATCAGTCTCTGGTATCACCCCAGCCGCCAGTTCAGGAAGACATGGAGCGAAGATAGATCAATACGCTCAAGTGGCGGTGGTACAGGGGTGGGCACCGGCACTGGTACCGGCACAAGTCGTCGCCGGCCAGGTCGACCCAAGAACCTCATATCGATCCATGATTTCCGTGCTCTTCTACCCTCGAAAGAGGAGTTCGCGCGTGAGTATGCGATCTTTGGTGATGGGGCCGAGGTCTGCGAGCACAACGCCAAGGTTGCTGAGAAGTATAACGCTCGGGACTTGGTTGATGTCTGGCGATATCTTGCACTGCTATTGAAGAAGGGCGTTCCGCTTGAAGTACTAGCCCACAATCAGCGGCGAGATTCCATCCTGGTGATCGCCCATGATGTAGTCTCTAGGTGCAATGCCAATGCCTCTCCTCTTGACTCGTTCTTGGATAGACATGATGGTGCGTTATCGGGTAGAGTGAAATGGGGCAGGCATCCATTGGCCAGGGATTTCATCATGGACCTTTTCGCATACTATGAAAGGATTGCGGATATCCAAATGCTGGCAATGCTTTCTTGCATATTTAGCGAATCTTCTGCTGCCGACAGCGTGGCATATCTTGAATCACATCTACCTCAGCCTGAGACGCCTCTTCCTTTCAAAGCACCAGCTTTTTCGCTCGACTACTTCCCCACAGATGCTTCGCTATGGAACATTGGTGGACGCAGCTATACGAACTCGGCGATTACTACGCCTATGACAGTACACACTCCCGTCCACTATGCCGGATCTCAAGCATCTGAAGATGGCATGTGGGGTGGAGATGCTGCATCAAACTCCTACTCTTGCGGAGAGACGCCGCCAAATAAGTTCAAGGGATACCTGGGAGATGTTGAGGCGCCACCCAGCGTGTCCACATCCCCAAACACCCGTTTCTTGAATCGGGCAAACTCCGGTTTGGCATCAGCTTTTGCGGCCAACTTGCCTCGTTCATTTGCAGGGGTGAGCTCGTCGTCTCCTCCAAACCAGGTCAGGAAGAAACCAAGTCCTGCTGAAACGATACTCAGCAGTCTAGCTCCAGGCAATGTCACATGGAGTGCATCCACCGCAATGGACTCCAACGGTGGTAGAACCTCTTTGGATGATGATGAGTATCGAAGGGACGATTACCTGCCTCTCGTTCCTACAAAGATCTCAGTCACGACGGAAGATCAAACCGCCTTTGACGACGATGGTTGGCTGAACATACCTATGCTCGAGTCCAGTCAGGCAGATGTTCATGCACGCTACCGATATGCCTATGCCGAGATGCTGCAAATGTGGAATCAACCGCTTGCCAGACTTGAGATCATGAAGTTCAACTCGCTGAAGGAGGATATGACTGGGGGGCATACCAACGACAATTTTCATGAGTCAAGCACTGCTCACGATGGTACCAACGGGAAAGGACATGGCAACGCCAACTCATCCCCTATTGCCATGGGCAAGAAGGACCAGCTTCAAGCCTTGCTTGCATCAGGCCGTGGTCTTGATGTCACTGGCATGTGTCGGATACACGAGATTCAGCTGGATCCTCTCCGTTATACTTCCAGTGACTCCAAGGTCGGTGGTGCTGTTGGTACATGTGATCGTTGCCATCAAACTCAGAGTCAGCTCATGTGCGTGTACTGTCTTGAGCCTGTGGATGCCCTCTTCCCGCCGTGCTTGGCCTGCGGGTGTGCAAGTCACGAGGCTTGTCTAGCAGAGTGGCATGCTGCTGGTGAAACACAATGTCCCGCAGGTGATGAGTGCAACTGTGTGGAGGAGGCAGCAGACGGCCAGGTCGAATCTTGGGCAGCCCTGCGGGGAGCCATGCTCAAAGGCCAAAGGCACATGATGATGCTGCCCGGCCCGGCTTTAGAGGATAGTGACGAGGATGCAAAGGTATCTCGCGCATGGGAAAGGGTTGAACCCGCTATACCATCGCGTATGCAGGGACTTTCTGCTGCCAGTATAAGCTTAGGCAACAGGCTAAGGAAATCAGCGGGTGAATGGACCCGACCTTCAAGTTTGAGAAGAGGTGACCGGAGGAATATAATGTAATATCTCTGTAGGATTATTTGCTGCCATATGTGTCGAATTAATCGCTATATAGAACATCGGAACTAGACTCTGTTTTGTTGGAGCGTTGGCATTACTCGTATGGCACTTGGGTATGTATCTATCATCTACTCAGCAGCTCTTTACCATGACAGAAACAAAAGACTCCTTTGAAATCAACCTCACTTATTAAATTCGACAATGTTTTTGAGCATTTTGAAAATGTCATAGACTCAAAGACCCTTTGGATATCATTTAGAGGTGAGACACCAATTCTAACAACTCGGCAAGTTCTGTATTGAGAATGATATTTTCTTTTCCTTAATATATCCGCAAAATTCCTTAAGTAAACAATAAAAATAAATAACCCTTGGATTTCTAATGTCGGATATAAATTGCAACTTCGTTCTGGCAAAACACTGTTCAATCAAAGCAGATCCATCCGACGTCAAGTCAGGCTTGAGTGATAAGCACATTGCCTCTTCTAAATCTATATATATTTGCTCTTTTTACAAAAGAACGAGAGGCTTGGTTCAAAATTAGTCGTTGGTTCTTGTCCGAGAATACAACTTTGAGACGCCTGTGATAACTTTGTCCCTTCTCTTTGACCCCTATTTCGACTTGGCAGCTAATACTTGAATAGCACTCTGCAAACCTGTAATAAAAGTTAATACCAAAACGCCTTTTTTGGGGTATTCCTTTTCTGTTTAAGCAGATATCTACCAAATCATATAGCGAGCAAAAGTAACGTCCAGCTTTACATAAAACAGCAAATAGTCAATCCAACGCCAGTCCCATGTAACAAAAATCCAAATACTCGCAAAATCGCCTAAAGCCACATCCTGCAATCGACATACTGGGTTGCATTTTCAAGTCTTATTTGAGTAAGAGCCCACAGATCTCTGATCTTATTGAAATGAGCATCGTGAGTCTGTGAGGTCAAGTCCAGCGCTGTCCAATGGCAGTACGGCTCTCTTATAAGCATTCTCCGACGGCGATCCTCTGGCCTTATGATCCACAAGCGTACAACTGTATGAGGTACTTGTCTAGTGACTCGATCCTCGCCAGCGATGGCAATTGCTGCAACATGAGTCCAGTCTAACCGAGCATACTCGATACTTTGAGTATTTTGGTAATAACGGAAACCAAAGTAATCACCACTATAGTTATAAGAGCGAGTTTCTGAAGAATTGAGGAAAGAAGACTCATCTTGTGGGTGATAGCCATCGAGTCTTGGGCACATCATAGTGAATTCTCGAAGATATGGAAAAGCAGCGAAGCTCAAGGGCCTTCCAGTAAATCCTGTACTTACAATGCGTGGGACTTCTTCTGTGCCTGAGAAAGTTGATGCCAAGTTCCAGAAAGGGACACTGAGCGGTATATGCTCAAGGCGGAATTCATGAGGATTCCACCTGTGCCAAGATCTCGGGAGCATCATGTCTTTTGTCAAGAAGGTGTCCCTCTCGACACTCATTAGTCTGAGTTCCTGGGACATATTCTCAAACATTGTGGTATGAGTGCGCTTAAACGATTCAAGCAGCATGATATTTCTGGAGAGTATGGCTACGATTCTTTTATAAGACCTTTCGCAACTGCGTGATTGTCGAGGATAGAAACTAATAATTGCAGGGGCAGAGATGTCTTGCAGAAACTCAGCCATTTTGGCAACTGTTGTGGATTTTTGTGGTCGGCTGTGTCTGAGGTGGTATGAGATGAAAATAAGTCTGTTGTTATACGCACAATTACACTGATTTGAAGGTTTGTCGAGTCTGTGAGTGATGGTACTAGTGAAAAATAGTTAATTAAATGTATTAAAGAGGAAGAAAAAAATCAAGGGTTTCATCCTTCTTAAATAGTCAGAATTAGCAGGACCCTTACTCCCATTCAGTTTTCGAACAATAACTGCCGTTCATATGTTCACATTGAACACGGCTAGGTATTTATATGTATTGAAGATAATGAACTGCTCATTCATTTAAATCTTGTATAGCCAGATGTTCCGCTGAACACGGTCGTGATCATTATAACAGTTCGCAGATAACATAGCCAAGTTTGAAGGCGTACAGGACACTATTAGCTGATAAATAGAATATCACTTAATTCAAAAGAGAACTCTGGGTTTTGAACTGATACTTGAGGAATCCATCTTTCGAAATTCAGTTTATCGATATGCCTAACTTTGTGATTTTAGCATTTGCACATTATCCCATAATTTATAATGAATATTAAAAAATGACATACCTTGGTATGTGTGGCAAATAAATATTAAAGAAATTAGATATTTGTTTCTTAATTATAATCGTGTTGCGCATAATTATGGCGCAAGGCTCCTCAACATGTGCTGATTGTGTTGATGCTTTCTTTTCTCATTGGACATGATAGTCCAGGATTCCTCCTGTGTTGAATGGCCCCGCGGCTGGCCCTCATTCGCTCCAGGGGAGTGCCATATTGCTTTTCCCTATATCAGTGCCGTATTGCGGTAGGTAGTTGATCAGACAGTGCTGTTCTTCGCGTGATTTGGATAGTCTTGGGTCCGCGAATTTCTTCCCCAATATCTCCATTACTTGCCCCTTCTGTGTCGTCTGACTTCCAATCCAGATTCGCTCCATCCATCCCGTTGCAAATCGAATGTCAAGATCCTCTCAACAACCACCCATCTCATCCTGTTTTCATACATTGTTTTGTCTTCGCTCGCATGCCACGCAAAGATTCGTACCCATTTGCATCCGTCATTAGAAGCCTTGTATTTGCCGTCAAGAAAGACAACCTTGGACACCATTATACTGCGCTCTTTGTTGAGTTCGTGACAGTCTTCTTTTCCGCAACGACCTTCATTCAAAACAGCTTGTGATTCAGGGTCCTTTAGGTCTAGGGGTGCCATCTCAATGATGTTTTCATCCACCCAATATCGAAATTGCTTCGCCAACCGTTGAAGTCGAACTTCATATGGCATCTTGGGGTTCACATGAACCATCCACGCCGGGTCGATTTCTCCCACTTTAACGATCCATAGATCATCCAAGTTAGGAAACCAGAATCTATCAAATTCGATTTTCCCAAAATCCGGCTGGCGATAGCACACTGAGAGATAGACGGAATAGTGGTAGGGTCCCTCCACACGGCCATCGTCAGGGAAGCAATCCCAGAAGACAAGTCGCCGTATCTGGGGCGCGAGATTCTCTAGGTATTGATCTGTCGCTTGGTCTGATATCTTGTGGTCGCAAAGTAGAATGTCCCTAGAGAAATCAAAGTATGATCCATGGCCAATTGGCTCGTAGCCTAGTCGGGTTTCATCTCGCGCTTCGGCATTGAGTTGTGTCACAGTGGGCAACGGATACGATCGGTTCTTTTGAATTAGATCACCGTATAAGACGATGCGAGGCTCGTTGGCTCGCGACCATATCTTAAGACGGAGTTCGGCTGGTAAAGAAGCAAAGTCTGTCTTAGCTGAGGTTGAGAGAGCTGAAGATGACATGGTCTCAGGGCCATAAGAAGAAGGAGACATGTTTATCATGGCAGGACCTCCCGAGAAAACAGTCCGACAGAAGTCATCAGAGGTTTGTAACCAACCAAGAGGTATGAGCACGGTTTTAATCTCACGTCGGGTATATAGTGTCGAACCCCAGAACAGGGGTCCTCACGAGGACAGACGGAAACGGTGTCATACCTACATGTTGGGGGGGACCATGACCGTTTGCGGCACCTCCGGGGCGTGGAAAAAAATTGATCCTCGTGAAGCCATCGTCGGACGCGATGCGTGTATGCAGCAGCTATGTACTGTGTCGCAGTCTACTAAAACCAGGACGGTTCACCGACACCGCCTTCAGCGGTTCGATGGCGGCATGCTGCATAGCGGATGCTGCTCTCTCGGTCAACCTACCAATGAGACTGCTTTCCAAGGGAGAGAGCAGTGATGAGACCGGGGTGAGCCGCAGATGGTGCAAGATGCCCAGCGGACGATCACACTTTATCGAGCATTTCGCGCTTCTTGTTTACCTCTTGTCTTACAAAAAGAGAACCTGTACAACGCCTCACAGCGCCATTTTTCCCAGTCGTGCTTTAGCACGGGGTGTCAAACCCCAGATACAGGTAACTTAGCGTCCCCTCTTCATTCTCAATTGTACGTATGACTATCATGTCTTGTTACAATTGCCCAGCCAGGCAAACAGCAACCATAACACTATTATCTTGGAAACTCCTGTCGACTCGTCAATCCAGAGCACTGAGAGAACATGTCTTGGATAATGGTCTGATGTGAATTGGGAGGTGACAGACTACCCCAGTCGTGGCTGCATACGACCCAAAGCCCGCCCGCGGGCAAGACCGACGCGATGCTAGGGCCGGAGAGATCAATCAGTATCAACCCAAACCTCAGCACGGAGTGCAATCCACTCAGCTACTATACTCTGAAGGTGAATGCTTATGGTGCCGGGAATGTCGATTGTCTGTTTTGGGACCAGGGAAAAGCTACCTGAGAAGATGGGTCATCCACCGCTCGAACAAATATTTTTAGTTCAGCTCAATATAAAAAATAAAAAGGGAGTAACTCGAGTTGTTTATCGTTGCCTCTCTGAGGCCTTCCTCTTTGACAGGAAACTTGACAGTTGTCCTCGGTGTTGTCGTGGCTGTACTGAGACATGTTCCGGCCTTGGCTCCATACTGTACAGTATGAACCTGGGAGTCTGGTATGGACCCGGCGGTTTGGGTTGGCTTAACAATGTGTGCTTGAAGTGAGGCGGGAGGGCTTGAACGGGAACCTGCAAGGGATGTCGGGTAACCCCGTGTGGAGTCCGTTAAGTTGAGGCGGGATAGTACGCGATTGGTGCCGCCTGACTGGTTCCGCTGAACCAGGAATGAACGCCTTTACCAACTTGGGATATGATTGGCAGTGAGATCTGACTCTGAAGAGCGAGCAGTGGGCATCCTTGGTGACCGTAGCTAGTGTAGATAGCGATGGTGATGAGTTCTGGCCAAGCGAATGGATGCCACTGGAAACTGTCGGACTACCGATTCTGCTTTGCCAGCATCATGATCCAATATTCCCGATAAAATCGCATCAGCAGGTACAGATGCGTGGCTGGTTTGGGTCCCGAGACCACGTTTTTTGCCAAATCCGATCTGTCAGGATCGGAGAGCTAATATGTTTTATTGGCTGGCAAATGCGAAGTGTTCGCTGTCGAGGGGCTGGTGGGGATATGTGGTTATGTTAATCTGACAGGGAAGAAGGCCTGCATTGTGCGTGCTGCGTGCTATGTGCCCACGAACCATGTCCTAACCCAGCTCCTCGGTTAGAAAGAACTGAAGATGCCAAGGCAGACTGATCAAACATATTGGGAAGAGCGGTGATGAGCGGGAGCAGGAGCAAGATATCCGTGTGCTCAATATTGGAATGGCTGAAGATTGTGCTTGAAACGTCGGTGTGCATACGTATCTGCGTATACGCAATGTAATCACTTCCGGTATCCAATGCCATTACAGAAATAGGCTGTAGCCGCCAGCGTCAAGCCTTCTGGTGGGTTTTCCTTCTCATGCACAGACGTTGTTTGCTGAATTATGAGAGTGAACATGACCATGGTGCAGACCGAGTTGTGTTGATGTCGAAATGTCTAGGGTAGGGAGGGAGATGCTTTCAAAACTTCATCGGCCGATATTTGGTCGGTGGATTCTGGCGCGTATCAGAGTTTCCTGCATGGTTTTTGGATGGTGTTAGTGTTAGAGAAGAAACAAAAAAGTAAGAGTCTGTCACTGGCATTGTAAGGTTAGTAGGTAAGTAAGTAACATGATTTGTTGTTGGTTGTCCAACACAATTAGGATGCTGCAAAACTTACCTGCCCCACCAGGAACAGCTCTTGCCCCGTATCCTCCTTCCTGACTTGAGGAAGGTAAGTACATACCTCAGTACCTACCTTACCTACCCACCTAGGTAGGCAATCACGGAAAATCGAAAGACAAGTACCTATCCATTACGAATATTCAGCTGCAGGAGCAACACCTATCTGAGGTAGAGGCGAGAATCCATCATATATCAGTTGTCCAAGCGTGCGTATCTTAGCCACAGCGGGACGCACTTGTTAGACCCATTTCCATGACGGGAGACACTACGGCACGATGCCCAAGTCCGCTAACCCTTGGCGACCCACTCATTCCAAGTGTTAATTGGCATCATTGCCAAACTCCAACTTCAGCTCCAACCTCACCATCAAAACGACGCCCAAGTTCAAGTCAACATCCCGAAATCGGAACCGGAACCGGACCCAAACGCCTCCAATGCCTTCTCGATAGCATGCCACCCCCTACCGATGACGAGACCCCGTTCCCCTTGTTAGACAGCTCCACGCTCCATGGCTTTGGCCGTTCTCACCTCTCCCCTGACGATGCCTTCGTGTCCCCTCCTCGTGGGCCACGAGGCCGAAGTCGTAGGCGTAAACGCCCATGGAAGAAGCTGATGTGGGTGAAGCAATCGTGTATGTAATTCATCCCCCCCTTCGCTATGTGATAGTAGCTAATACACCGAGTTTGCAGACCCTGATAACTACACCGATCAAGCGACCTTCCTCGAGAACCTGCAGCGCAATCCTCGACTTAAGCCATACGACTTCTGGCCTCTCGTCGCCGACTCTACAGTTATACTTCAGCATGTCTGCTCCGTGATAATCTTCGTCGTCTGCTTCGTCGCCATATTTCAGGAGCGTGTTTCCCCTGTTGTTGTTTCAAGCTGGAGCAGCTTCGCTACATTCGTGGGATGGATTCTATGGGAACGTTGGCTATCCGAGATTGAAGATAATGATGATCCGAGCCTTGGCGTGGCTGCGAATGTTATGGGGAGGGCCGGTCGCACGGGAAGCTTGAGACGACCAACCCGCACAGGCAGTATCCGGCGCTCCCCTCCGCTTCGCATTGAGTCGGCGCCATCCACCGCCGGGCCGTCTGCTGCTCCTTCTGCTGCGAGCTCGACCACCAACCTCCATGCGCCTAACACGATGCAACGAGCACAGTCTACCTCGACGACCTCCTTGGCTAGCGGTGTCGCACATACTCCACGAGCGAGCCAAGAACATCTCCCTGAACTACCTCCGCCCCTCCTAGCCGAAGAAAATCGATACCGGCAAAGAATGGAGACTGTCAAATCCGCAATTCTCATTTACTGCACTCTCCTTGGACTTAGCCCTATTCTGAAATCGCTCACAAGATCAACATCGAGCGACAGTATTTGGGCCATGTCTTTCTGGCTCCTGGCAATCAATATCTTCTTCTTCGACTACTCTGGTGGCGTGGGTGCTAAGTTCCCAGCATCACTTTCCACCAATGCCGCTCTCATGGCATCGACTGTACTGGCCAGCCGACTCCCATCCACCAAACAGGTATTTAGCCTAACACTGTTCAGCATCGAGGTATTTGGATTGTTTCCAGTGTTTCGACGCTATGTACGGCACCGAAGCTGGCGTTTTCATATCCTTTCAGCCATTCTTTTAGTGCTAGGGGCAAGCTTCGGGGTAGGCCTGATAATGGGCTATGATAAGAATACAGTTGGGTGGCCGTGGAAGAGCGGACTGGTGGGCATGATTATAGGAGTACTCATTGCTATACTGGCTACAGGAGGCTGTAGTTGGTGGCTGATTGGGCTTCAGAAGTACAAGAACGAGATACGAGGGCCATGGGACCCAGCGAGACCCATCATCATGAACCGGCCTCGATGGGATGACGATTCATGAAGCGATGTTTCTTTGTAGATATTAGATAGATCTTGCATCTTGGTTACCGCAATTGCAATTATAAGATTATACGCTTTGAAACTGTATTATGATTGGAATCTCTGTTGGTCATATATACCATAGTACAACCTGAGTCACTAGGGGGTTACCTCCGACTTTTGGTTCGACTAACTCAATGGATTGGACAAGCATGATGGTAATGATCGTCTAGAGTCCCGCTGTATAAGCAAAGGCCAATTTAATATGGAAACTTGGCAAGGCCCCTATGTATGTATTGAGCTGCCAAGCTTTTGTTCTACTCCACAAGGCGAGCGAAGGTGACAATCCGATGGGAGTTTGATACTGCAGGCATGGAGAATAAAGGTAAATGCCTTGATATGGATCGAAATCTTTGAAGATTTGAAGGAAGGGTGAATTGGCCTCTGCTAAGGTTTGAGGCTGAGATTGTTGGAATGAAGCCGTTCATGCATGCTAAGAAAATTTTGCCGTTCGGTATGTCGCACTCGTAAAAACGATCTTACGTGGCTATCCAGGTTTTGGACATGTAAGGTACTCACTTATACACCATTAACCGATGGATGTGAAGGGATGTATGAAGCGATTCGAGGGTCAGTCACACTGTAATGAACTTATGTCCTTATGATTGGTTTCACTACATCAAAATCAAGTTAGCGAATAGAAAGGTGATATGATATGTGGTGGTGACATGACATGAGGTTATGTAAGTACTTTACCATCCTCGTCTGATCTCAAGCATCAAGAGTCAAGACCACGTTACTCTGGATACGAGAAGCACTTGCAGCTGCTGATCGCTTCGATACCTAGTGATGCTGATCTGACCCTGCATTTCGGGCAAAAATCGAAAAGGAAACGGCCAAAGGAGACTAAGTCGACTATTCGATTAAGCATGAGCATCACTACGTTTCGTGGAGTTGCACTCCCCAAACACCTCCCCGAATTAGAAACAAACATCCACCAATGGTAACGAGAGAGTCGAATCTGTGGTCAATCTTTGGGGCCAGCAGTCCAACGGACAATGACATCAAGCCGCAAAAGTCCTAGTGAGGAACTCTGGACGCGTAAGTGTTTGTCTCAACGCGCATGTGCATGCGCATACGGAGTACGTGAGGGGGCAATAAGCTGACGTTGATAGAGATGGTGGATGTGAAGATGACATTCAGAGAGGGATGCTGCATTCTGTAGTAAGACAGCCAACCAGCCTTACCAAGATCGAGTGAGAATCTTTGCAGGAGCTGAGCTGTCTTAGTACCGTTGAGTGGCGTTTGTTGGCTTGACGGTTGTTTACATGATGATGCTTCTATCTAAACTGATTCCGGCTCCATCGTTAAACCGTGGAAGAAAATAGACGAGTAAACAGAAAATATGGGCGGGAAACCTGTTACAGCAACCAACAAGCAGCAAACCTTAGCTCTCAAATTAAGGTTATGGTAGGCCACGCCGTATGTAATCAACGACCTTCTTTCTTTTATTCTACGCTTCTGATGATGTTGTCAAGGGCAATAAATCCCTAGCTCGACGCAATACCATTTTAGCCTCTCACCCAAGTTCCCCCCCTCCTCTTAAAACATGCACGGATGCATACCAAGAAAGCACCACGGTGCAGCCCCCAAACGGCAACCGGCACAAAACGAGAAAATTTGAGGATACAAAAAAGGCAAAGTGAACTCAAATTTGTTCCGAAGTCGCTGCCGAGCACGAATTCGCGCTGGGTAATACATTTAATTGAGTTTACGAAACCTCAGACGATGACACTCGATAATTCCGGGAGTTGGGAAAATGCAACTGAAATATATGGTGATTGACAGGCCATTAGAACTCTAACAGACAGGTCAGACCCACCAAAAAAGGTCAGCGCCTTGGCCGTCGGATTCAATGGGATTGGCCAAATCCTCAGAGGTTGAACCAGGGGTCCAGGGGCATCGTGCAGCTGCAGCTCACTTGTGCTAGAGCTTAGCATTGGATCAGGTCAATAGCCTGTATTCGTAGTCGGCATCCAGCCACTCGATCAGTAGTAACTTACGTTGTTATTGGACCAAGTCAGGCAAGGCATCGGGAGTTTAACTTTGAGGGTTTGTATATAAGGAGGCGAGTCTGACCTCCCCAAATCTTGTCTTAGATGATTTCTGTACCTCGCTTTCGTTTGCATCATTGTTGAATTGGATCGCTGTCATATTATTGACTATACACTCAAAGCTCGCTTACTCACTCGCTTTCACATCAATCTTTGTCAGTACCAACACTCAAAATGAAGACTACTTTCTTCCTCGCTGCTGCCGGCCTCGTTGCCGCTCAGAACTTCAGTGGTCAGCCCAAATGTGCTGTAAGTTGACCACTTGTACTATTCCATAACAGTAACTTATAACAGCAACTAACAACCACAGATTGAATGTCTCAAGGAGAGCATCCCCAAGGCCGGTTGCGATCTCCAGGATTCCGCCTGCCAGTGCGACCCCAAGTTCCAGGAGAAGATCACCCCCATCGTCGCTCCCTGCCTGCTCAAGGCGTGCGACACCGATGACCTTATGAAGGCTCAGGCCGCTGCTGCTGAGGCCTGCAAGAACATCCCCAGCGAGAAGCCCACCGAGAAGCCCACCGAAAAGCCTACTGAGAAGCCTACCGAGAAGCCTACCGAGAAGACCGAGGAGGAGACCACCCCCACGGCTACTGAGTCCGCTGGCTCCGTCACCGTCAGCATTGACACCTCCGTCACCGGCTCCGCCAGCGTCCCCGCCATCTTCTCCAGCATCCCCGAGGAG
>JABCJY010001285.1:0-15420 GCA_013184415.1 Fusarium concolor
GGGGAACCTGGGGATTCAAATGTAGAGAAGAGCAGCAAGCTACCCATACATGTAAATATACTCGCCGCCTTCGGACTGGCCGGAATATCTCTCAAACCCCGACCATAAGCAGCAATCATGGGTTTTCTTTCTATAGCCGTAGCTCTGGTAGCAGCCCAGGGCGGATTTATTTATGGTCTCGACTCTGGTATGCTTGCACCAACGATTTCTGTTCATGTTCGGATGCTGACAATGCCGAACAGGCATTATCGCTACAACCTTTGGCCATGACAGCTTCAAGCTCGTTATGTATGGGCCTTCCATGGTCAACACCACGTATCAAGGTGCCATTGTATCGGTGTACAATGCTGGACAGGCAATTGGTGGCTTGACCACGGGTTACGTGGCAGACAAATCAGCCGAAAGTACACAATCCTTGTTGCATCAATCTTGAGTGAGCCATATACCATTCACGTTTGACATGGAAGCTGATAAGTGAGTTTAGCCATTATTGGTGCAGCCCTTCAATGCGCTGCTGTCAACATCGGCATCATGATGTCCGGACGTCTTGTTGCAGGAATCGGTTGTGGTCAGATCCTTTCCGTTGTTCCCATCTATCTAGCCGAGGTCTCAAAGCCAGATCAACGCGGCTTTCTCGTCGGTCTTCAAGGTGTGATGATCGCGCTTGGATTCGGCGTTGCGGACTGGATCGGATCCGCTGGTGCTTTTGCCACAGTCGATGGACAATGGCGAATCCCTCTTGCCATACAGCTCCCAATTACAGTTGGAGAGGGAGCAGGGTAATCTCAACTGGTTCACAGCCCTCGGTCTTATGTTTTCCAAGAAGTATGTTCGTCGTACTAACATAACGGACCTAAATAGTTGCGAGTCAAGTTTATCTAACAGTATCCGCTCCCGCCTCCTCTCCCGCCTCGGCCTTTCCAGGATTCGACAACCACTCGATAAACCCCACCAGACTTCGTTTTACTCCACTTATGCTCGGCCTTCATCTGCTGGATATTATAGAACTACAGCAGCCAATTAGGGAATTTTATCATGTAACACAACACTGAAAGTCGACCGAGGACATGGATGGGTAAGCGGCAAAAGGGTGAACAGAGGGTCACCGCTTACAAGCAGTCAGATGTCAGGCCCACTGATATATCAAAAGTACCAACGTCATACTTTACTGCTTAAACAATGTGCGAGAGGTCCACCATTGGCAAAGGAATCTTGTAGGCTCGAATTACCTATCTGAGATTCGGGCTTCACCACGATTAGGAAATGATTTTAAGGAAACAAATTTTAATCGTCTAAATTACGGAAATATGGATATACATTTATTTAGGTCTTGCAAACCCTCAGACAAGAGTTGCATTTGAAACAGGACTAATTCCTTCACTGCTACATTACAGGTCAGTATTATATCTCAGGCTTAGTTCTTTTATAACGAGCTTGATCTCGATCGCATACAGTAGCGCTTATGCTCGGGCTTGAGAAAAATTGTGATCGCCATAAGTACATGCCCTAAAGAAGGGAAGCGTTCTAGCAAACAAATATATAAAGGAGGAGTTTGGCCCATTCTGGGATATCCTCACCAGACTCTACAGCAATAGTCGCGTTGTTATCACCACGATCTTCACCACCAAATTTCAAGATTCGGATAATCGGTATGTAAGTGATTCAATCTATTCCATAGGTCGGGTATCCTGGGCCTTGGTTTGTTTGATCGCTGAACGAGCACAATGGATGTTGATGTGAAAGCAAGAACTTCAGATACTGACATAAATTCAGACTTCAGACTAGGAACACCATTTTTCCTTCGAAATGAAGCTAGTCTCTTCCGTAGCCCTCTTGGCTACTCTACCTATGACTCTTGCTGCCGATTGTGCTCTTATTGGATATTACTTCCGTGGTGAGGGTGGTGGAGGTTTTGGTGCTCAGAGCTACGGAGGCAACGACATCGGTTTTTTTGTTGACGGCGAACTAAAATGGAGCTACAATGATAATCATGGGTCAGGAGATGTAGCTGCCATTTGCGCTGGCAACAACCAGCCGGGAGATAAGTGTCGACACGGAGTAGAGTGGAACGGACAAACGTTTTACTACTCAGTGGACTTTGGAACGACTCACATTGATAACTGTCTTGTTGAATGGGGCGGTCAAGGCCACTGGGCAGATGTGGATGGCCACTGTTCTGTTGATAATAGCTGGACCTTTATTGGTATTGGTAACGGACCATCCAGCTCGTGCGGTTGTCACTGGGAATGCTAAGTTATTGTGTACCTATCTGCGGCAGCCGAGCCAATCTGAATGGCCGGCATTAGTCAGTTATAGATAAGTTACCAGCTGCAAGTTATATGGATCCCGAAGCAGGGGACTCGATATAACGTTTGTGGAACTTTACTAGCCTCTGTTCAGTTCCGTCAATGTTATTGAGCTGTAAAATTTATGCGTATGTGCTCCTTCCAAGAGTATCCTGGCCGAAAATGCTCTTTTCAGCAGGAGTAAGTGGTATATGCTCAACCCCACTCTAAAAGGTTAATGCCTAACTAAAGCTTCAACAAAGGAGGTACTTACTCGTGGTCCTTCTACTAGAGGGGTTAAAGTGGCCCCCTGTGCGAACTAGATAGCCTGATGTCACCAGTAAAAGCCTAACACCTTTGCTTTCTTCTGGCTACCGTCGAGATGTCGGATCTTGGTAAGCACTTCCTGTACCCATCATAGTGGATACCCATCATAGTGGATACCTCTCATAGCATGTGCTCCATGGATGGAAAGTTCCTCCTGTATAAATGACCGAGGCATATTTATCCACGTTTGGAAGCGGCTCTCCGCCACAAGCTTCGCATCAGGTTCGTTTCTGGGTATTGCTCTGATCTCCATCAAGCACCGCTTGGCGCTTACTGCTGGCTGCTGGCTGCTGGCTGCTGACTCCTCGGCATTATCGGTGCTGCCACCATCCTGAACTGGTCGATTGTTGCATCTAATATTTCGGGACATACCAAGAGAACGATGGTCAATGGTCTCAACTTTGTTTGTTACGTGGGAGGCGACATTATTGGTCCCTTACTTTTCCAAGCTAAGGAGGCACCGCGTTATCGTTCTACTATCTGGGCACTATGTGGCGTATATGGCGCTTGCATCGTTTTCACGTCGCTGATTGGACTTAGTATGTGGATGTCCAACAAACACCGGGACCAGATAGCCAGAGACACTGTTATCTCTGTGGCCATACCTGCTGATAGTGGGGCTGGTGAAGACAGATAAAAGGATTTGATGGACAGGGAGAATCGTAACTCTCGTCACAAGCTGTAGAAATAGCTCTTTATTTTAATAAAGCTAATCAGGGAGCGCAAGGAACTGGAAATAATGGTTCTATATGTATATATATTATTATCTCACGAAGTCAAGTATAAACAAAGGCCCTTAACAGTGGCAGGTTCCTTCACAGCAGGGGTCGCTGACATAGTTAACAGTCAACTGTCCATCATCGACGTTGTTTCCATCATGAATAGGAACACTTCCGCAAAGTTTGCAACCGTGGTCAATAATCCACTGAATGTGGGTGAAAGCATCGTTTGCTGAGCCAGATGCACCGTTGCTCTGGTAGAATGCACAGAAGCTGCCCTGATCAGCGTTGGTGCAGGCGATTTGTGCTGAAGAGCAAAGGTCAGTATAAATAGATGCTCTGTCCTGGTAGGGGACGTCTTACCACCAGTGTCAAAGTGCCTGTCTCCTTGGCCGTCAGCAATTATGACACCAATCTGTTCTTTGATCTTCTGAATGCTGCCGTTGGGGCTGAGGCTGCAGAAGCCACTGCCGCGGCAGTTGATTCCCAGGCCGGCAACGCTGGAAGCAAAGAGGAGGACTGAAGATGAGAAGCGCATATTGGGTTTGTTTTTGTTGGTAAAAAGAACTTGATTGGAAATATGAAATGGGTGGGAGACAATGATTAGGAAATCCCTATGGTATGAGGAGATAGACGATACTTATATTCATCTGCAAGCGCTTGTATATCTCTCAGGTTCCCTTTCAACGTCTCCTGCAATGCACACTTACTTCAGCAGTGCAGATCCTTTACCCATTGTTCAGTACCTGAGCACGAATACCCACTTCTCTGATACGCTCTGCCCGGATAAGTACACTGAGTTGCCCTTCGGGGGCCAGTCGTTGGGATGAAAAGACGGTATGAGCAGAGCGCGCTGTCGATCGATATTAATTCAGGTCCCCGAGTGTAACGTGGAACTCGTGACGCCACGACTGTTGCAATAGTCCTGACCGTCAGGCAGAGTTGCTGAGCCAAATAAGATCTTTCAGGACAATGTTTCGGTGTGCGCTTTTGGAAGGTGTTCTGCTAAAAGTACCACCAATATTGGTCTTTCGTATATGCGCGCTGGCGATCCCAGATTTGAAATGCCCTTGTAGGCAAAGCTGATTGTCCTGGACCTGCCTGAGCTGATGGTACTTTTGCCTTACCTCTTGGCATCTTCTTCCAATGACGCTGAACCGATACATCACCAGGTCAGACTGAATCAGTTCTAGTATTTCAAGATCAAGTAAGGAGAAGCAGAACTGGCAGCCTGGCTATGATTGACATCCTTGGCATGCTTGGCGTAAGCGGGCCGATCAATAGTTACTGTAAGTCTATAGAACTTTGGCCTGCCAAGAGGGCCAACTTCCAAGTTTTAGATCGGATGACGATCTTTGTCTCAGTTGCATGTCTCCATCTTTCAGCCGTGGCTGGCAGGGGCATGGAGCGGCCGCCAGTAAATATTTCTGCCTATTCAATAATGTTACTCTCAGATCCACTTACAATAAGTAAAGAGATACTGAATTGTTAATTAACTAGTCGATCTGTGGACCATTGCAGCCATCATATATTGATTCCGCTTATTCGTTATTGGCCCGAGTACTCCATAATATGTAAAACGTCATCCAACGTCTATTCTCCGGCGACAGCCCTACATGGCCCATGTCACTATCGAGGTACTGTACCGATACTAAATTCTCCACTCTACAGTAGAGAAGGAATCCCACAACTCTACATAGTCAATCTACATAACTCTATATGGAAAATTTATACAAGTATTTCAGGGCTGGAACATATTTCAAGTTGTATTGCTGCAGTCTGCAGAAGCATTCTACCACGTTATCCCAAGATTAATTATAGCGCTACTTGAAATGTCTTTCAATACCAATTTCATTCCCTCGTATTCCAAGTTAAGTGACCCGACCTACTATCCTAACTGGGAGATATTTACACAAGATACATAAATTGTAATAGCCAGTCTCCCTCTAACACGCTCCTTGGCAGCTAGGATCGCTAACAAAGTTCACTGTTAACTGCCCATCTTCGACATTGTTGCCCTCCTGAGTAGGGACTGATCCGCATTTCTTGCAACCGTGGTCTAAAAGAGCTTGCAAAGCCCAGGAGACATCATCGGCGTTGCCGGTGGCGCCGCTCTGGTAGAAGGCACACGTATCGCCAGTGCAGGCAATCTGCTGACCAGTCTCATAGTGACGATCGCGGGGTTGGATGGCGTCGACAATTGCTTTAAGGTTGATGAGGTTGCCGGCACCGCCACTGCAAAAGCCGGAGCCGCGACAGTTGATGCCGAGTGCAGAGGTAGCTGTCCCGAAGGCGACGAGGCATACGAGAGTAGAGTATTGCATGATGAGAAAGAGTTTCTGATATAGAAGTAGTGTTTGGGTACAGTGGTAGAGATTGGGGATGCAGATAGAGGGCATGTAAGTTTATGCTTAATAAATAAAAGGAGTGGATGCGCGACAATTTATATAGCTTCCTGTCTAGATACGATCCTTTGGGAATAATTCCGTATACCTGTTGACGGATAAGTTTACTTCTGGTGAGATGAACATCACTCAACCTTGGCCGCAGCTATCCCCACTGCAAATGCCGATCACGATAACCCGCTGTGACAATCACCTAGGGATTTCAGGACGCCGCTTACTGTGGAACCATCCACCGCGAAAGTTCCAACCCGTTGAAAGCCCTTAAAATTTCGCATAACCAAAGAAGGCGTTTTGATCAACATGTGTTGGTTTACGGGTTTCCTTTCCTGATCAACTTGCGGTAAAGCTGAAGCTTGGCAGACTGTAAGGAGTTGAAGTTTATCGTCATAGACATCGTATCATTGCTGCTTCAGGAAGGAAGCGCAATTCAGATGATGGGGCCAATTGTCAGGCTATGGGTTTTGGGTTGCTTTTCCCAGAAGCCTGGGAACAGGGAAGAGACCTAGGAGGGGTGACAGACGCAGATGCTCAGACTCTGAACCAGAGAGGTTAGGAATTAACCTTCCCCCTGACTTTGCAACTCCTCTCTTTTGTCAGTCCTATAAACTATTTAAGTCGGGTATTCTGCCCTCATCAAACAAAGAGCACCAGAGCAGTCCACTACTCCTACACAAGTACTATCAAACCCACCTTCATAGTTACAATCCCACTTCAAGTTTCAAGTTTCCATCATTCTATCACCATGCATCTCTTGCTCGCCATCACCACCCTTCTTTCAAGTGTCTCGGCACTCGGCATCAATTGTCGAGGATCGGGCGCGTGCAACTTTAACGACGCCAGTTTGGACACAGTCCTTACCCAAGCAAAGCAGCTACAAGCCAATGGTCAAGGCGGCCACAACTGGGGCGAGGATGGTATGCACTATTATTCTGAATTGCAGGGATATTTAACTAACAAAATCCAGTCCAAATCGCCTGCTCCTCAGGCCAATGGGGATCTGTCTGTGCTTTCTTCCAAAGCGGTGCAAGTGGCACCACTGATCGAGTTGTAGAGCTTCTTCAGGGTCTTAAAGACCATAAGTGTACCCAGTGTGGCAGTATCCCGACACAAGATGGCAATAACGTGGATGATGGACAGCTCACAGTTAATTATGTTGAGAACCCATGCTGTCAGGGTGACTGCTATTGTCCTGTTTAAGACTTTGGGTAGTAGCAAGGTTAAATGACTCACTTCGAATGGCAATTGTTTGATGAATCTCCTGAGGTTACCGAGCATCAGCGAAACGGAGATTAAACCATACTACGGAACAGCCCTTTACCTGCTGTCTCTTATAGCTCTTGTCACTTGATAGGTTGAAGCACAAGTAAATAAAAGTTAAATAAGACCACGGAATTCTGAGTCAAGCATGAGTTAATGAATGAACTCCTGTATCTCTATCATCTCAAGGACTCTACTAGTATTAATATTTATTTGTCCAAACCCCTTATGATTCAGGTTGGATCCGTGTGACTTCTGGCATAGTCGATTTCTCGCCAGAATTTGCAACAACGCCATTATCACTACTGTCGCCATGATCTAGAGCACCCCTCCTACTCAAGCCAAAGCATCTGACAAGAGGTGTGAAGACACCAAGGTTACCGTATCTTTCCATGTAGGTCATGGAGAGAAAGCAGATTATGACAATGAGCCAATACACATTGTAGGAAACCACAGAGCCAATCGTGGCAGAGTTTTGCCAACCAAGAATGGCGTTGAAGATACCCCAGCCACCACCACCGTTCAACTCGGCGTTGCAACAGTTGACGTGCCAAACACTCTGATGAATATTGTATGAGCCAGGGCCAGATCCAACCTCAGCGGCATCGCCACCGATAATGTTGTTCCAGGCATGTATTTCGAATGCCCAAACGGCCTTACTGAATAGGCCAGCGGCAACAAGGTACAAGAAGCCGGTAGAAATAATGAGGAAGATTTGCAGTGAGGTTGTGTTTCCTCCCCTAAGTTTGAAAGCGTCAGCAGAGATGATACAACATTGAATGAACGGACATCCACATACCTGTAAATAATGTATCCGACAACGCAGCCAGCAGCAAGACCACAAATAACAGCCAGGGGAAAAGACGAAGCCGGAAGTCCCAGGCTAACGCCCCCAATGTACACAACAGCCTCAAGGCCCTCTCGAAGGACAGTAATAAAGGGCAGGATGAACATGGCATGCTTTTCGGACCAGAGCTTGAAACGACTCATCAGACCGGAACTGGTAATCTTGTCTTTCTTGTCAAGGGCCTGCTGAAGCTTGACTCGCCACTTATCCTGCAGTTTGTTGACACGTAACAGGGCCGCTCCCATAATGGAGATAATGAGAGCCGCAACAAGACTAAAGGTGCCCTCCCAGATGTCCTCAGTTTTGCTGAAGACGTCTTTGCCGAGAGAGTAGAAAGCACCGATAAATCCAGCGCCTACACAGAG
The DNA here is from genome assembly GCA_013184415.1 of Fusarium concolor. Classification (NCBI taxonomy): domain Eukaryota; kingdom Fungi; phylum Ascomycota; class Sordariomycetes; order Hypocreales; family Nectriaceae; genus Fusarium; species Fusarium concolor. The sequence goes on from JABCJY010001285.1 coordinate 8,206, forward strand.
ACAGATGAAGAGACCAAGAGCCACTCCAATCCAGACCTAGGTCTACCTGTCAGAACAACAGCCTCTTGACTGAGAACACCCAACCTACCTGTCTTAGAAGTCGCTTGTAAGTCTCGCAGTCGCCTTCACCACCAACACTCTGCTTTAAAAATGCCAATAGAACGGAAACGATGATGCTTGTCTCGAGGCATTCTCGAAAGCAGATGAAGAAAACTGTACAGGTTGGTGTTAGAATCCAAAACAATTTTCAGAATTAAGTTGTGAGCGATGCGACATACCAGGAACAGCAAAGACGTTGACTGTCATTGCGAATTCTTTATGCTTGCTAGAACTCAATTAAAGCCTGAATAGGCAGTAATTGTCAAGAGGCAGATTCAGTGCAGAAGGGAAGTTTCTGGCGCTTTACGGGCTTGAGGGAATAGATGTAAGTTAATTGACGGAGGGAGGGATACGGCTTCAAATCTAAGACAAGTACCGATTATCGCCAACGATCGGTTCACGGCTCATTTCGCCCACTTTTTCTATCCCACCCATGCTACGATACGACCACTAGCGTGTTCAACTGTGCCGATGATCCGAGCCTTGTGATGGCATCTGATTTGACAAGATCGATAAGATAATTATTGTTCTGTCCTTCCATTGGTCGCCACCCTGTTATAGTGTACCGAATATCCGATATATAGTTATCAATCTAACTTTATTAACGCAGCTGAACCCAAGTGGCATGATACTCTGCGTGCCGTTTATCCAGAGTATGGTTATCAAAACGATCGATTAAGATGATAATTGGGCATTGGAAATTTTAACATCGGAAGAACCTGCCGTCCAAATGGTGCCATTGCTGTCACTGACCTGCAGAATTACCGAAGCGACCCTACTACCCCGGCTTATCAGTTCAATCAGTTAATCTGACCAGCTTTAATCCAATCTCTTCCTCTGCGACAGTTTCGGGCAACATTCTTCGGAGAACTCGAGTCTCCATCTATTGTTTCGGTTCATGTTTCTGTCACTTGTCTCGGAGACGAGTGCATAAGGCAAGTGAACGTGAACAGCAGCGACCGTTGCAATGCTTCCATCTCTCGTCGTCTCGTCGCTGGCCATCCTTCTTGCCAGGCCTCCAGCTGTCAGCGCAAAGGATGTTCATTTCGACTGGAATATTACCTGGACGACGGCAAATCCCGATGGCATGCAAGGGCGTCCAGTCATTGGCATCAATAACCAATGGCCTCTGCCTGTAATCAACGTCACAAAGGGTGATAGGATCATTGCCAAGGTCACCAATCTCCTGGGAAACCAGTCCACCACTATCCACTGGCATGGAATGTACCAGAATGGAACCAACATCATGGATGGGCCTGCTATGGTTACTCAGTGCAACATTCCTACCGGCTCCTCTATCACATATAACTTCACGGTGAGTGGTCTGCCTGGTGGTATCTTAATTCCTTTGAGGCTATAAGACTGACTCATGACATGTCTACGCGACCAGGTCGATCAAGTTGGGACTTATTGGTACCATTCACATACAAGAGGCCAGTATCCCGATGGGTTGCGACAGGCCTTTATTGTCCAGGACCCCAAGGACCCTTATGCTGGTCAATATCACGAAGACCGAGTGATCACGCTTTCCGATTGGTACCATGACCAAATGCCAGATCTAATGAAGCAATTCGTTTCCTACAAGAACCCCACCGGTGCTGAACCTGTTCCAAACTCTGCGCTTATGAACGATACCCAGAACATGACTCTTTCAGTTGAGCCTGGCAAAACCTACCTTTTCCGCTTTATTAACCTCGGCGCTTTCGCGTCTCAATACTTCTGGATCGAAGGCCATACCATGAAGATTGTCGAGGTTGATGGTATCTGGACCAAGCCTGCCGAGACAGACATGATTTACCTAGCCAGCGCCCAGCGCTGCTCAGTATTGGTCACCATGAAGAACGACACCAAGGCCAATTACCCTATGATGGCCAGCATGGACACTGTATGTGACCATACGCCGATACGTCTTGATAGATGAGCTAATTGTGTGAATTTTATAGTCGCTTTTTGACGCCGTTCCGCCCGGTCTAAATTGGAATGTTACTGGTTGGCTTCAATATGATTCCGACAAACATCTTCCTCCAGCTGCTGTCTTAGACGAGTTTGAACCGTATGATGACTTCAAGCTGGTCCCTATGGACGGTCAGAAGTTGTTAGAGAAGCCCAACTATACTATCACGCTAAATCTCCATATGGGTAATCTTAGGGATGGCGCTAACTAGTAAGTCGACTATCGATTAAGAATGAGCAATTACAACTACTTATCATCTCAAACCCATACTGACACTTTACTAGTGCTTTCTTCAATGACATTTCTTATGTCTCTCCCAAGGTGCCCACGCTGTATACTGCCCTGTCTGCTGGCGAGCACGCGACAAACTCTACTGTTTATGGAACCGACACAAATCCCTTCGTGCTCCAATACGGCGAGACCATTGAGGTGGTCCTAAACAATGATGACACTGGAAGACATCCTTTTCATCTTCACGGCCAGAACTTCCAGGTTGTCCACCGCAGCGAAGAACAGGCGGGCCATTACAATGCGTCATGGACTAATCTTACTTACCCCTCCGTGCCTATGAGAAGAGATACTCTTCTAGCATACCCCAAAGGCAATTTTGTAGTCCGCTTCCAAGCTTACAACCCTGGTAAGTGAAGTATTGGGGAATGGGTAGTCTACGAATGCTAAACAAAAGTGCATAGGCGTTTGGCTCTTCCATTGTCATATTGAATGGCACATGGACACTGGTTTGATTGCTACTTTTATTGAGGCTCCTCTTGAGATGCAGAAGACCTTGACTATCCCCCAAGATCAGAAGCAAATCTGCGCGTCCCAGGACATCTCCACTGTCGGCAATGCAGCTGGCAACACCAAAGATTATTTCGACTTGACCGGTCAGAACATGGCAGTAGCCCCTCTACCATCAGGATTTACCACAAAAGGCTACGTTGCTTTGGTGTTTAGCTGCGTCGCAGGCGTGATTGGCCTCGCATCAATTGCATTGTATGCAGCCCTATTTTGAATAATTGAGAAAAGATGCTGATTTAGTCTTGTAGATATGGTTCCGCGCCTATTCGAACCTAGAATAAAATATGGGGACTCCGGATAGAGTGGTGGTGTATGCGACCAGGATAATACTAATCTGATTTAATAAACGTGAAATAATTAGGCCTGAATAAAAGAATGCGACATAAAAGAATTTGGCTCCCTTTGTGAGGTATATTTCTGGGAAATATAAAACCTAAAAGAATATGAAATCTATAAATGCTCAACTAACTCAGGATTCTCGGCGGCCTCGGAAAGCCTTGAGGTATAGGGTATATATATATATTCACTATAGAGTTCTCTGATAAGATTAATCTCAGATGATCCACATTTCGGGTGGTATTACCCCGTGATGGGACTGAGACAAGTGGACCAGTGTGGAAATGCCGGTCCAAATAGCCGAAATATTACTGGCTTGCCCGCTTGCTGAATAAAGACCTCGGCTCGGTAAAACTAAGGTTATCTCTCTCCCCGCGTCAGTTAGGGGTAAGCTGGCTTGTCATCCTCTCCACTCTCCTCCTTTCGTACCTTTCCTTTCTAAATAATCACCTCTGCATATTGGCATCCTGCAACATTACACCGGCGCTTGGTTTCTTTGACTTTTATATGTCTCTATTGGACTCTTGAAATACACGTGCTTATCTGCATTTGCAACTACTATGTCTGGCCAGACAGAAAACAGCACCATGGTCGCATCATCGACAACGCTTGCCAAGAATGATGCAGCTCTCCGTCATGGTCTGAAAGAGCTCCTAACAGTATGATCACATTTATCTGAATTGCTTCACAGCGCTCATATCTCTCACCTAGGCATATATGAAACATCTCCAGCTCAGACCTCTACGGACCAAAATGATGACATCGGCTTCAATCTTGACGCTGACCGAGCTTCTGTCGTCATACCTTGCATATGGTCGTCCTGGCTATGGTCCAGTTGTCACGTCTCGTGTTCCCAAGATGGCTTTCTACGGCGGTTTTATCAGCGCGCCTTTGAGTCATTTCTTCTTGACCACTTTGCAAAAAGTCTTCCAAGGTCGTACAGGCCGGGGCGCGAAGCTTTTGCAGGCGCTACTGATGTATTCATTGGTAATTAGATATTGTGAATAAATACTGAACTCAAGCTAACATATGCAGGTTTTACCCATTCAAAATGCCGTTTACTTGGCGTCTATGGCCGTCATTACTGGTGCAAATTCTGTGGAACAAGTGCGCACCGTAGTTCGTAGCAAGCTTTTGCCAATGATGAAAGTCACCTGGGCAGTATCCCCCGTCGTCACAGCCGTGGCGGAGAATGTTGTTCCTCCCTTGTATCGACCCTTGTTTATGAGTCTTTTCAGCTTATGCATTGGTACCTTTTTCAATACCATGGCTAAGAAGCAGAGAGTCGCCGCCGCAAGGAAAGCAGAAGAGTTGGAGAAATCTCCCAAGGATGAGTAGGTCAGGAGCTGGATTCGGAAACTATAAGCATGCAATGGCAATTTCAAGATGAGTCGGGTCCCGGTGTTAGACAAGAATGTTTTCTTTGCTAGACATACATTTATTAGATTTATTGGATCGGCGCGCAAATCAACCACGTTTCGCAGGGTCTAATGCGTAACTCGTGTGCCCGTGACAATACAAAGAAATTAACAGTGATAATAGTGATATAAATAACAGGCAGTGGCTGAAGAAGCTCAAGTCCTCCAACTCCGACAAAACAACTTGTTTGACCTTATTAAAAGCCGCCTGCGCCCTTCATCTTCATTATCATTCCGTAAACACCTTTAACAAGACCCATGAACGTCCCGGGATTTCCCATATACCCCTTTCCAGGACTGCCGTCTGCATCTCTCCAAATGCCGTCCTCAGCGACCCTGCCAAACTGCTTGGTATTCTGGTTCCTGTCAATACCATCCCTCCACGCTTGACAAATCTCTGGGCTGTCAACCATAAGGTTGATCTCTTGACTATGAAACCAAGACTGAGTGTCTTGATTGCCGCTTCCCTGAATACCAACGCAGCCGTCGACGATTAAAAGCTTGATGTGACAAGAGCGGGACTTGAAAGAGTGATGAATGGGGTGATCTTGGTCTTTGCCGACATAGTTGTATATATGTAAAAGCTCACGCACTGGGCTGTCTTTGGGGAGAGATCCGACGAGGTGTTGCGCAATCTGATCATTCGTGCCACCTTGACCAGGAATCATTTCTCCAGGATCGTTGTATCCGAAACACACGTAATAGGTCACTTCAATGCCCCTCTTTAACGCCTCCAAAAGAGCGGGAATGAGGGGAGCGGCGTTGAGATCAGGTGTTTGGATAAATATGTTGTGCTGTGCATTTCTTATCAACGATAACCAAGCCTCGTTCTGAGGGACATGGACGCTTTTTGAGTCGATGGCGCCATATGGAGGTCGAGATACAAGAGCCATGGGGACTGGCCTGCCATCACCAATAGTGGATATATAAGGCGTCATTTCTTCCCCTGCGCTGATCTCAGGCCCTGTGGGATCAATGGGATGCTCAACTGCGAGGTTGAGCTGGCGGTTTGCAGCCTGGAGGCGAGTTTCTCCTTCTTTCAGAGCGTAGCATGACTGCATGCGCCGGACCTCTCCTTGGATGTCGTCATCGTAGTGGGGGTTATTTGGAATATGCTCCGGGAGTGCATCCTCGGCATCAGCTTGCGCAGTGATGGTGTTTTGAGTAGGTACTGCCTCATGCTCGGATGACATGGAATTGTCCTCATACCCAGAATCACTAGTCGGTGCCTGAATGGTAGGGAGTTTCGGGTGCAGCGCATTCTGCCATGTGATGAGTGCAGTATCGTATATGCTGTCAACGATAGGCCCTTCGACATGAACCATCATTTCAAGATTATCGTTGTCTTCCGTGTTGTTGCTCATGATAGCGGCAATCTTGTGATCAACAACGCAGAATTTGGCATGCAATGTGCCCAAAAACATTCGGTGCAGGCTGACGACTTCGAGATCGATGTTGGGGATTTCTTCGGGCGAGGGAAGATCAATTGACTTCGCAGTGTATGCCTTGGGTTTTTGCAGTTGATGTGGAGTTATTACGTTGGATGGACCCGGCTTGTCATACATGATCTTGGCCACCACTCGTGTCCCTTTGTTCCCAGCTCGTTTGGAGAGCTCTATCAATGATGTCTTGATGAGAGCCTGGGCTACTGATGGTGCCCATGAGCATGTGACGTAGAAAACCTCCTTCTCGGCACGCACGATGAGATTTGAGACATGGCGCATAATATCGTCCAATGGTGCGATGGCCGACAAAGGCATCGTTCCGTGAGAGCCCATTAGCGGAGGTGAGACAACCCCTGCCAAGGGATCTTCATTGAGACATTGCAGAGAATCGGCGAATGCCTTGAGAAACAAAGGACTTGGGTTTGCTGGACCCCAACGCCCGCATCGAAGAGCAGTCTCGACAGCATCAACATCAGTGTCTGCGCTTTCTTTGGTCATAGAATTTCGGTGATGTAATCCATGTTCGTGATGCCCGTATAATTTCTTGATAATGTCCCCTGGCGATTGACTTGGGTCGGCCGCTAAGACAGAGCTAACAGTCTCTTTCGCTTGGCATAAATCGTACACGCGTTGCGACACCATTTTGACTGTCGACAGCTGAAGATATTGAAAATAAAAACATACCCATATTCAAACAGAGGTACCAAGGTCTGTTCCAAAGTATTATATGTTGAGTACACTGACAAAACGTCATTACGTCAAGGTTGCACACTCGTCCAAGCTAAACTTCCCGTTCATTACGCACGATATGGCTTATTCCCTGGCTAGCGGGGGTAATGTTGGCTAGGCTTACGCACTTGTGGGCAAAATGCCTGGTTAAGTGGCATCTTGGGTACTTTTAATGCACCCTCTTGGCTATGAGGCAAAATGCAGCGGTTGGCCCGTTGCCAAGGTCTAATCCCAGCTAAACCCGGAAATCGGTGCCGAGACTAGTGACGGCACATAACTTCCGGCCGGGGTATCCGAAAACCTCAAAGAAATGAGCCTCAGTACTCCGTAGATCTCGACATAAAAGTATATATATATATATTTAAATATATGATACTAGAATTAAATTGTAGAAATAAATACAAGCCTGAAAGATAATTTTGCTTTAGGACGGCGT